>BMAO01017686.1:0-34712 GCA_019973975.1 Trichonephila clavata
ACGAAGTTATTAAATGTTTAATTAAAATTTTGACTATTTTTTTAAGTCTTTTTTTAAAAAAAGGTTTTCAACATTTTATTTTTTAAATGACTGCGGAATATAAATGGTCAAAACATGCATTGTCATCCAAACTAAACGTGTATACAAAATTTCAGCTCAATGCGATGAAGATATCAGCTTCAAAATTGAGTCACAAGATTCCACCCGAACAAAAATTACATACATTGCAAGTTAAATAAAAGCTTGTAAAAAAGCACTCTAAATTTTTTAATTCGTATGCCTCTAGTTTTAAAAAGATAAAAGAATCGTAAAAAAAATGAGTACTTATGCATCTTAATTATCGCTAAGTCTTTACGACTCATGGTATTCTATTTGATACAATCTTCAAGACATTTGCTTTAAGATATGTGACTTCGCCGTTTTTATGGGAAAATTTTCGAAATTTCTGTTATGCTTTTATTTTATAGCCCATACATTTAAGATTCCAAAAACACTCAATTTTTGCTTCTACAATATTTAGAAGCAAAGTTATAGCATAATTAGTAAACCGGAATGGGAGTTGACAAAACCGGAAGTAGATCCCTACTCAAAATGTATTTAATATATTGAACTGAACTTTCAGAACATATTTAGTACTATGTGTGTTTCGAATCCCTGTATATATTTTTGTACTTAATTGCTTTTTTATGAAAAAGAAGCATTATTTTTAGGGAAAAAAATCGTGTTTTTGCATTAAATTTGGCATATTTAAAAAACTTTCAAAAATATTACAAATCTTTAATTCCTAACACATATAAAGATGTTATTCACGTACTTTATAAATATTGAATATATTTGTTTAAAACTTTGTGTAATTGCAATTTTTCATCAAAATTTCACAAAAAAAAGACAATTGTCGTAGTTTATAGAACTCTCCAGCAAATAGTAAAAGATTAAAAAGTCCGAATTAGTTAAACATGAAGCTAAAGAGATCTTGAGCTATAAATATGGTCAGTTTAAAAATGTACAATTAGTAGAGAATTTTTTTTTTTTTTACTCTGTAATTAAAATCTTTAAAAGCATTTTCTGAGAAACTGTTTTTCAATTTTTTGCCTTACGGTAAAGTTCACTACAGGATTTCTCTTTAAGATATTGAATTGAAATTTTCAGAAAATGTTTTTAGTTTTGTCTTTAGTATAGACTATAATGTAATCTCTAAGTATATATTTATGTACTTTATTGCACTTTTTATAAGAAAATAACTTTTTTTGTGAAAAAAAAATTGAGTTCTTGCTTAAAAATGACACGTTTCAAAAATATTACAAATATTATAGCTCTAAGCACAGATAATGATGTTATTTATGTACTGTATAAATATTTTTTTAATATATTAATTAGAACTTTCAATACAAGAGGTTTACCGTAACTGCAATTTTTCGCTAAAATTTCACTCAAAATTTTCAATAAATCCAACATTATTTACAATTTTGAGGAAATTGTACTTGAATTCCCAGTTTTATGCCCCATTTCAAATAAAGTGTTTATTTAGTTGATAATTTATATATTTAAAAAAAAGAGGGTTCCGAAGGTAGTCGCCATACCTTAAAGATACTCTCCCACTATCTTTATTGAATACAATCAAAATTATTGCAGAAATCGCAACAGAATTTAGAACATTGGCCATTTAATGGTACTCTAGTGTTATTAGACCCAACATTCAGTGCACACAGAGTCGACAGAATTTATGACCATCGAATATATCATTGCTTTATAACTGGCTGTATTTTTATATTTTCCAGGAAAAGAAACTTTTGAAAGAAATTTAAATCCTTCCACTCATGAATATTAGATTCTTTCCATCTCTTCCACAACTGGCTGAAGTCAGAATTGCCCGGAAATTTTTATATGAATTCCAATTCCACATTGTCCTCACCGGTTTAAAAGGTGTAATTGGAGGTATGGAACGTTTTTACACTGAAAGCCTGCATCGTAGGGTACGTTTGATTAATTTACCAAATCCTATACGAAAAAGTATAGTAACTGTAGTTCGGGCAATGGCCACGGAGGTTGCAAACTGGTACGATAGCAACAGGGATCTCTTGCCACCCGTCAGGGATTATTACGGGAGGAGGATATGCTGGTATTCGCATGGATCTATAGACTATCTCGCCACTGCTCGAGCATTTCTACAGGACGAGAATTTAAACAGTACACAACGTTTTGTTCTGAGTTGCAAATACTATTTGGAAGATGATGTAAAAACACTATGGGAGGACATATATAAAGCCGATTTGATGTTTATTATGAGAAATATTGAATTGACCATTGATTTGAGATTTTGGATGGATGCATTAGAATCGAGTACTGCCCTAGACTGGACAAAAATTACTCGCGAAGCTGAAATTGGCTAGATTTATCGAACTAAATTCCCCAACAATTTCTTCTCTGGAAATTACTTAGGACTTCCGTATTATTTCCCAAGACTGAGAAGTGGAAAGGCGAGATTTCAATGCCTGTACCTTGCCATAGGAAACTATTCTATTAGGCCCTTTTATTTATATTTGTGTCTTGCTCAAATGCGAGATTATGAAGTAAATGGCATGCTTAATCGTTTACCGGAGAAACATCGCTATCTAGTAATTGAATCTTTCTATACTGGCCACTCTAAGGTATATTTCTGAGGATAATCGATCGTTTCCGTCACACAATCTCGAAAGAAATGTATCTCGATTTATTCAAATTCATTCTGTGTGAGAGATTCGAAAGGGCACTGCTCGATCATGAATACGTGTCTCTCGTAAAGCAACTTTAGACACGCTTGTCGGAAGAAACTAAAATCCTTGTAAGGAAGGACAAACTTTTTCCACGTTTCGCATATATAATACATAGTGAAGATCACGAGCGTATGTCATATAATTTAACTGAAATACTCTAATGTCGTTAATTACTGCAAGACAAGATTGTGTCAATCTGGAAATACTGAACACTTTTTAAATTATTAGACAAGCATGAGATAAAATGTTTATTGGCTGTTAAGTTTTACAATCGAATCGTATTAAAATTATTTGTGTATTTATCTGTAGACATTTTTTTGTGTTTGTCTTTTATGTAGTCTCCGTGAAAATTTCGAACTGGGAATACATTTTTTTCCCTTCTGTTAGTTGAAACAGTTTTTGATGTGTAACATCTTTCCTCTTGGTTGCTGGATATTTGTGGTAGTGATTTCGTGAAAAGGGACGGAAATGGGTAACAGGAAACCGGGGAAGCGCGCGCAATGAGCTCGCGTGGTGGTGTCGATCGGCTTGGCCCTTTATAGTTTTTTTACTAATGTGACCTGTTTTGTGCAGGAGAGGGCTAATCCCTATGCTAGTCCTATGGTGCAATTTATTGGATGATATGGGGTTGATATTAGGGTGATCAATAATACTACCTGTTTGGTTAGGAAGTACAAGGACTCGACACCCCTAGGTGCCCCCCCCCTCCCTGGACAGCATTTTACCAATAGCTCGACACCTGAGCCTCTCAATCCACTCGGACCTAGCTCATTCGATCTCTCTGCCTCCATTGAATATTCTCACCGAATTTCTTGCTCATAGGGTTATTCCTTGTATTTTATTTCAACGTCTTAAACTTTTTAAAACTTATTAAACTTTTTTAAATATGTAATATCTTGAAATGTATTTGAGTCTCTGCTTTGAAATTTGAACCACAGGTTTCCCTAGGCAAGACCCATCCATTTATTTACTTAGTCCTCTTTTGGCAGGCCTCTAGGGGAGCTCCAGCACTAAAATAGCCCATGCTATTCCTATGGGGTTGGGTAAAAATTTTGCCCCCTTTTGAATTGAGCTAGGGTCTTGATATTTGGAGGTTCGATAGTATTACGTCATATCACGAGATATACGATACGATGATGAGATACGATGCACTACTATTTTATTTAACTATTTTAAACTTTTTAAAATCGCAATAACTCTGAGGTTTTTGACGTCACACTCGGAATATTCACGGCCCATCCATGTGATCTATCTTACAAGGTCATCAGCTAGCTACTACACCATAGTTACCCCTAGTCTCCGCTCTTCCCCAAATTAACAAGAATAATTTTTTTTTTGTTAAAAAAATTTGCATTACTCTTTGTGTTAATTAAATAAAATTTGCATTATTCATAATTATTCGATAAGAGAGAAATTGTTTCCTATCATAGTCGATTAATTTTTTTCAGGATTTAAGTTACTGTTGCGCATTTACCACGATAACATGTCAGATGTTACACATCATATGCGACTACTGTAAGGCTCGTTTCTTTTTTTCAATCTTAAAATGTTAGCTGTCTTGCGTTTATTGGGTCTTTTTAAATTTCGAAAAATAATAGGTAGGAAAAGTAAATAGGTTTCATATGGAATGAGAATCTGAAGTATGAGGATCATTGTATTCTAGAAAAGAAATAATTTGAACAAACCAGTAGAATATAATAAAATGCCCTCTCTTCTATAGGATAGTGAAAGCAACAGGTAATATTAAGGAGGGTGGGGGATAGTATCTTGCGGAGTCTTGATATTGCACATTTTGACGTACTTTTTCGATTCCTCGTAAACCAGTAAATTCTAATTTTAAAATGAGTTTCGTACAGTCCATGCTGCAAAGTACAAAGTTTAAAATAAAAAAGAATTTTGCTATGGAATTATTGTATTTTTTTAAATAGAATTAAAAAAAAGTATGAATTCAAAAAAGAAACTAAATAGCTTTATTTCTGTTACCCACAAGTTACCTTTGAAAGACTAAAAGTAGATCCTATATTTTTTATATAAAATTAAAGCTTAAGAATGCCTGTATTCTGCATACCTTCAAATTTAAATTGCATTTTAATATTTTTTTAATTTAAAAGAAATTGAAAAAATTTTAAATTACTATTTTCTTAGTACTCATCACATTACAAAATAAATTCTACTGATCCCATCCCAAAAATTGAGGCATACAGAATGCAGATCAACATTATACATATAAAATATCGTAACTCTGCAGCCGATACTTCTTTTAAATCTTGTAGGGAAAGTGGGAAATTTAGAAACTGAGAAAATAAAGTTTAAAGATTAAACTTGAGCCCTTTTTTGTGAGAGATATAGACAATTTCTCCACTCCTGTTATTCATGCCTGAAACTCAGAAAAATATTTTATTTTAAAACTCGGAATTTTCATAATATCTAGGAGATTGGATAGCCCATCATCAAATATCAGTGTTGCTTCATTGAAGACTAGTTTTATTGTTTTGTAAGATGTTGATATTTTTGATCAGTAATTCTAAGCTGTAAAATTGAGTTATCAACCTCATCACGCGACCGGGATTTAAAAGTACGAGATGAATCGCCAACAAACCTCATGTTGCTTCTAGGTGAGAAATACTGATGAAACAAATAAATTTTAAAAAAACTCCAAACAGAACCTAACGAACGATCTGTTTCTTTACATTTTTCTAAGGATGAAGTATTTGTTGACACTTAAATTTTTTTATTGCTGAGAATGTAATTATTGTCAGATTTCGAGGAGGTTTGCTTTAAAACGTTCTTAACAATCAATATTAATTTCTTAAAATATTTTTGAAAATTCGATTTTCAGAAGGGTCAAAGGTCCTATGCCTCTTTAATAGGGTATTTTACAATACGGGAAATGCATGAAAATTCCATTTTTTTTTTCAAATGTTATTTGATGAATGTTTTAACGTGGAATGATTGTGGTGACTAAGTAGTCATGGTCTAGAAATCGTCGCTGGTGTTACTTCAGTAGAGTCGTATGTTAGAAATCTAATGATCCGCCCTGTAGGGCTGATAAACATTAAATCTGTAAACTCTAAGCCCAAGCCCCCGTAAGGACTAAGCTTCGAGAGTTTAAAAATGTATTCAATAAAATTAAAATACGGGAAGGAGTTTCGAAGGATATGAGCCGCTTGAAATGCTCATGATTCTAAGCCAGGCATGTCAAACACGCGGTCCGCCAGTACATAGGTTGCGGCCCGCGGAGACATTTTACAAAATTAATTACAGTTTACAAAATCAATCTTTAAAGGTTTTTTTTTAAGTTTATTTCCGGTAAACTTACAATATATTAACCTCTCTCTCTCTCTCTCTCTCTCTCTCTGTTATCTATTCTTGTTTTTTTTTAAATCCTTATTAATTATAGAAATAGCCTTTAAATGAAAATAATTTTTCATATTTTATTAAATTTTTTTTCATTTAAATTTACTGTGATAAATTAATTTCCATTAAATTCTCAAATGTATTTATGAATATTATTTGTTATAAATTTCACTGCGATTCATCGTGCGTGCGACTTGTATTTCTTTTTGAAGTTTCCAACCAGTGAGAAATGAATAGCGTGACCAGAAGCAGTTGAAACATTATTTTTTTAATTTAAAAACCCTAAGATGGCCAAGCCAAATGTAATTAATGTTTACTCAATAGTTTGTGAATGGAGGGGAATTTTGGGTTTTTATTGATATTAAACTAAAAAGTTATTTAATAAAAAACATAATCAATCTTCAAGAACAGAGTAAGAAAAGATAAACTAAAGATGAACATCGTAATTTTCAAGAAAAATGGGAACTGCAATTTTTTTTTATGCCCAAAGCAAGAATAAAATATTGTGCCTGACATGTAAAAACTAAACTCTAATTCAGTTGCTAAGGAATATAATTTTAAAAGGTACTATGACACAAATTTAAAAACAAACTATTACGAATATGTTGTGAAACTTTGTCAGTTGTTGGAATTGAAATTAACTTTAAAAAAAAAATGGAAAAAAAATGCATTCACTCAATATTAACGCCTCACTGTTCAGCTACTCGAGGCCGTTATGCGATGGACCATGGTCAAGTGATGAGGTCGACACCTGCGCTGAAACCCCCTCTCCTAACTTCCGCATCACACCAATGGGAGGACGTTTTAGCCTCGAAATATTTAAAGCGTGCATCGGCTTCATTGGTACAAGGCTCAGACTCGTATGTGTGTGTGACTCTATTTTTCACAAAAGTTTTTTGAGAATTTGGGGTGCAGCTTGGATTTAAAAAAATAATTATGTCCGCACAAATAAAGAAAAATTTTAAGTGTAAGTAAAGTCGAAATTCTGTAACCAGCAGAGGTGATGAAATTGTCAAGAATAACAGTCAAGTCATGTATTATACATAATACATATTTTTGATGCATTTAAAGAAGTTTTGAGACAAAGTGTTCCTTGGGGGGAGGGGGGGGAGTTACCCGTATAATGAATGGCTATGTTTGGAAGCATTTATTTATGCGAAAAACTTTTTTCTTTATTGAAAAATAACAAATTCTGAAAGGCCAAAATTAAATAATAAACATTAATCATTTTTTTAAAATTTCATCAGCTCAATATGTTTAATCAAGTTTTGATGACTTGCGTGGAGAGAAAATAAACGATGCCAAATATCCTCTAAAAGAAATATTAAATTGTAATTTCGTATTGTAACTTTTATTTTTGTCTTTTTTTAGAAAACAATATAAAATATGTATAGTTTTAAAAATAAAAGGAAATTTTAAACGATTATGTATGTATAGTATGTACTACATTGAGTTTTATAAATAAGAATATAATCATTCTAAAATTCCTGTTTAAATTTTTGAACATTGGAAACATGCGGCCCTCAACTTAATATAAAATAATTCATGTGGCCCGTGATATCAAATGAGTTTGACATGCCTGTTCTAAGCAAATCAAATTTCTAAATAGCAAAAAACATCGGCTTTGTATGGATCATTGAATCGGATAGAAGTTAGTTTGGAATGTTACGAAGTTGGGTTCGGTTAAGTTGGGTTCGGTTGTAAAGATTTTTCAAGAAAGCCTATTCATCATCTCTTGAAAGAGATCTTCAAGGGAAAATGTCACTGAACGATTCCTGTTGATTGGTATTTTTAAATACACTTTCGTGACAAATCAAACAATTACAGAACCATGCTTGTTTTTCCCCGCAAAATAGTCAACTACCCAATCGTCTTCCAACGATCTATTTTCTTCGAATATTTTTCGCTTGCAAGATATGAAAGATAATTAAAAATTAGCACCACTCATAAAATGGTCACTACTCCACTGTTGTCTATTATCACTAATCAATATATATATATATAATCCGCACCTTATACGACGACATCGACAGCAAAAAGCTAAATTGATATATTTGATTTTTCAACAAAGAATTTCCCACAAAATTTTCATAAATGAATTTCTCAGAGCAGTGGACAATGACCGTGCCACTTAAGGTATCCGACTACGTTGAAAATGCCATTTTCGGTCAAAAATCACATTTTCTTTTTATTTTACCATTTTAAAGGTCAAGCAATTAGCTTTCTAAATCTGTCTTTGTTTTGTCTGTGCGATAATTAGAAAAAAAGTTACAGGTGTTTAAAATATTTTTACAGCTGTCATTCGAAACCGGAAGTGGTGAAATCGAAACCGTAAGTTATCTGTTTAACATGCTTTTTACCGATAATTTTTGCAGTTTCAACCCATTATAATTTTAAAAACTATTTCTGACAATTTTTTAAATAATTTAATTGATGGGCAACAATTTCGATCTTTTAATTCGACTCTTGCGATTGGCAACATTTGTTTCTTCTGACCTCACATGTTTTTGTTTTGATTTGCGTCTTACGGATTTTGATCCTAAATTTCTTCTAAAAACTTAACTCTTTTCGATTTAATTGTACAATTTTTGATCTTTGATTGTTTCTAGACATTCTGCTTTTAAAAATTCAAGTTATAATGGTTCATAAAACTATAAAATTAACTTCTTGAAAATGCAACAGTGGACTCTGATAACAGTGGACTGGTAACAAAAACATTGGAAGTAGCAAGTATTCAAACTTGTAATGAACAAAAACTGGATTCACTGAAGAATTTTTCACAGTGCAAAGAATGTTTTAATGCAACGTTAAGAGGTTATGGAATATTTTATTTAAATATTTTGGGAAGTATGTTTTTCTCAATTTGTGTTTCTTCAATTGTTTTGAGAAGAATCTGTACCTGCATGAAGATTACTTGTTTGGACTGACTTCTAATGTGACTTTAAAATGCTCCAAATGTACTTTTATTGTCATTTTTTTAGCTACTAAAAACCAAACCTCAATTCATTTGCAACTTATTTGTGGAATGTGAGTTATTGGAAGATGACATTTGTCTGCGAGAAAGTTACGTGCTAAGCTGAATATGCCCTGTATGGCAAAAAGAGCATATGGACTTTGTGAAAGAAATTTCTTGGCTGCTGCTACATCAACGGCTAAAGATGTCATGAATGCTGCTGCGTTGGTAGTAAAAAGCATTACAAAATGTTCCAACACGTCGATTGGAGAATGTGGAATATCCGTTGACGACAGATACGTGTACATTCTTCCGTAAAAGTTTCTATAGCAATTTTATCCAAGCCCACTGGGAAACTTCCAGATTAGGAAATGATGTCCAAGTTTTGTATAATTCTAAATGTCTAGTCGAACATGTGTGTTCCTGCATTCATCTGGTATTTACTTCAATCACGGAATCTGTTAGTGCGTACAAAATCTTTGTATGATTTTATACCACGAGATCTTGAAATTATGTTGATTTCTATGGTGTGTGATGGTGATTCCCAAGGATAACTTTTAGTTAAAGATCTATTTGATGTCAACAGTGTCATAAAATGAGTGCCTAAGATACTTCTAAGAAAGAGTGAGTATTCGGCAAAGAAATCTTAGAAAAAGCCAGAAAAACCTCGGTGGGAAAGAAAAACTTACCAGTGTTATGATTAATAAAATTCAAAACTATTGTGGCAGTAACACCAATCACGTCAAAGCTCTGCTAAGTGCGGCATTTTTTCTCGGTGGCTCCATCGGAGAGATACCCATGTATGCACCATGCCCAACTGAAGCTGAGAGCTGGTGTGAGAAGAATAGCCACCGGAAAAAATATATATAAATAAAGGTGTAAGCCTTTCCATGAAACTTTTAAATATTGTTAAACCTGTGTACACAAAGTTGTGTGATAAGCAGTTATTATAAAATTGCCTCCACGGTGTGACACAAATGCAAACAAATCATTTAACGTCTTTTTTTGGCAAATTGTTCCGAAAGTAACTTTTATTGAGCTGAAAACATTTTCTTTGGGTACCCATATTGCTGTCATTATTTTTAACAATGCTTTCATTTGTTTGTTAGGTAGTTTGAAAGCTTTTGGCATAAATGCAAATTATTATACACTGCGTGATGACAGATTTCTTGCCATCATTCACGCAGTAACTCAAAACAACATTCTATGCCTTTTTAAAAATCAGCCAGAAAAAAAATATAGGGCCCAAAGAAAGTGAAAATTTAACAAAATACCAAGGAGTGGAGGTGTTAAATATAAATCATTAGAGTTTTAGTAATATATTTGTGATATTTTGTTTTGAAATTACATTTATAAAGTTTAAATGCATTTTTCTCAAAACTGTTTTTTTGTAAATTTCTTGATATTTCAAATGTGATATCTAAAGAGCCAATAGAGATACTTGTATGAAATTATACACAAATGTTATTAATAGTATTATCTAGAGGTTGTACTACCAGCTAAGAAATTGAACAATTTTTAATGATTTTATAGTTGGATTTCCTTATAAAAGTATCGAAAATTTGAATGAAATTCATAGGTTGTAGCTTCGATTAGCTATAACTTTTGATTAAAAGAAAATAATTTAAAACTTGTAGTCCAACCTCTCGAAATGTGATTGAAAAATGTGCTGCAGCAATTTTTTTTTGTAAAATATAAATTATTTTTAAAAATAGAGCCTTTGAAAAATTTTTAAAAATTAATTAAAATGTCCTTAAAATTTTAAATTTTAATGTTTGTATATTATTTATAACTGTATTGTTTATAATAGTGCAAAAAATGAAATTAAAAATGTAACATTTTTAGTGAATTTTAGAAAAATAAAAAAATAGGTCTCCGAACGTAGTCGGATACCTTAAAAAGGCTCGGAGGGCCGCAGGTTGAGCATCGCTGATATAGTGTCTTCGTGGCATGGGGATAATCAAAGTCATCCAGCCGAAAGTTCTCGTGAGGTCGATGGAAGGCCCTGGCCACCCCCAGGGTGTTCTCTCTCAAAATTGGATTGGAAACGAGCCAAAAGGTACTGTCACCTGAATGGTGCTCAAGGCTACGACTAACGACAGGCATGCAATCTAGCCCTTTGCCATGATAAATTTCGTGGGCCTCGATCTGGCGCATGCCGATCAGGTGGCATTAGAAATAACAACATAGTCTTATTAAGCCATTGACTAGATAGTCCGAACCCTCCTCCCCCTCCTTCCTGAGCCCTCGTTTCCATATACATGTCGTCGAGAGCTCAAACATCCTCCCGTTGGTGTGGTAGTTAGGAGAGGGGGAGCCAGCTCAGGTGTCGTCCGCGTCACTTGACCATGGTTCAAAATTGCGCGAACCGTCCCCAAAAGCCCTCGTGTAGCTGAGCAGTGGACGTTGATATTCACTCGCTCACTCACTCATTCCATATACATGTCATTTCTGTTATCATATTTTGCTGCATTTAATAATTGACTTTTCTGTCTCGAAAGTTTGAATACTCCTGAACTAGATCCCTAGAGCGCAAACTATTTTAATTTCCCAATCCACCATTTAGTATAAATTTCTGGCACGACTTCCAGTCGGAAAAGATATTTTAAAAAATATTCAAAGTAATTAAAGTATGCAAAACGTAGTAGTGCAGTTATTCTTTCCGGGATTTGCGCTTGTGTTAGAAATCTGAATAAATCGCATAATTTAATGAAGCAATAGATTTTTATTCACAGAGACTTAACTCTTTGCGGTGCTGAGACTAAGCAAAAGGAGAGTGTGACGTTTGAGACAAATAAAGGTAGCGTGATATTGGGAAATTAAAATGTTAAGTTTAATTACACGTCACAGCTATTATTTACAGATTTACATTGAATTTTATTTATTTAGTAATTAGATTATATTAGAGTCCAGTTCTGTCGTGTTTTGTAAGAAGGAGCTTTTGCGTCCGTTCCCAGTGAAGTTTTCACTGCATCTCCCTTTTCTCCCTCGGCCCGCTCTAGGGATCGGGGTGACAGCGGTCGGCGTCTTTAGCTGCCAGTTACATCCGGTAGTGGGCGGAGAAGACTCCTCGTGGTGTCAAAGGTTGCCGGGGCGATCCAAGACAAGCCACGCAATATTTTAAAAGGTCCAGGTGTTAATGCACGTGCAATGACTCTAGTCACAGCTGTGTGGCGGGAACGTTAGAGAGGGGTCCAATAGTTCGAAATCTGGTTTTTTTTCACCTATAACGCCTCTGACTCCTCGTAACCCCTCCCCCCCCTTGGGAGAGGATTAACGCAAAACTCGTTCTTAGTGGATCTCTACTCAACCCAGAAGAAACAGGCTCTTCACGTTTATAGGGGTCTAATAGTTGAGTTTGGAATTTCCGTCTTTAATGCCCCCTTAATCCTCCATCTGAGTCAATTTACGCAAAACTCGTTTTCAGCGGATCTTCCAAAAGAGACCGTGCATTCTTCTCTAATGCCTGGGGGCAAAACAGATGTTGAGCCAATGGACTAAATTCATGTGACGTCACGGTCACGTGATTACGCTGCCGTTTGCTTACTACAGTAGCTATGATTATTTTGTTCTTTTAGTTTTACATTATATTTTTAAAGTGTCTTATTTTGCTCAAATGGTTGATCGATCATTTAAAAAAACTGTTATTATAGGAGATAAAATCATTTTTTAAAATCTGACGAAAAATCTGAGTGTTTTGAACTTGTACTTGTTATTTGTCTTGTTATCTCGTATATAATTAGCTTTGTGTTACTGTAACTGAGTTGTTTATTTGGATTTAATAGTTTCAATTTTCATTGCTAAAATTATTTCTGCTTGATTATGTATCCTGTGTTTTCATAGTTACATAATTAAAATTGATTTCAAGGCCAATTTTTGTTTTAAAAAATAGTTTATGTAACTTAGAAGCTTTTTCATTAATTTTTTCTGTAAGATAGTGTTGAAAGTTTTTGTAGATACTCTCAAATGTATGTTTTATAAAAGTAAGTATGGATTCAAATCTGAGATCTCTGGTTAATTTTTTTTAAAAATCTTGTGTTTTTTCCACGTTTAGCGAGAAAAATAATTATTACAAATCAACAAGGAATCAGATTTTGAAATCCATACTAACTTTTTTCGCAGTAACCTATGAAACATAAATCACTTAAAATGACTAAAAAATTTTAAAAAATGGGCATCTTATAAGTTTGAAAAGATTTAAATTCTTAGTTTTTTTTTTAAACAGCGAAATAATAGCTGGTCAAACTGACTTTTTGCTTTCAAAATCAACATAATATAATTTGAAAAAAAAAAAAAAAAAAAAAAAACATAAATTGTATTTTTGCTGTTTCTGTCTCCAAAAAATATTTTTAAAAAAGTGTACTTTTTAGCTTTAAAAACAAAGTGACTTAAGCCAATTTAAAAAAAACACACACACACCTCAATTGCTGGAAAATATTTGTTATGTCTGGTTGTACATTTTTTCTTGTTTGAAAAATTCTTATTTTTGAATACTATGGCCAAAATATATTAAATTAATTTTATGACCTGAAAAGTTTATGGAATGTCCAACACAATAATCAATTGTCATCTAATAAAAAATATAAAATAAAGAACTACAAAATTAATTGAGAACTAAAATAACTGAGCTATATCTAAGTTAATCAAGAACTATAAACAATTACACCAGCTAACACTAGTCGAAGCAAACGAATACCTAATTAGATAAATAAATTACAATAAAACAAAAGTTATATAAAAAAGTCGCGCTTAGATAATTTCCTAACAAATATATACACTAGAATAATGCAAGAAATACAATGATATCACATATTTTAGTTAGATAAAATTAAAGCTAAAGAATGTCAACTTGCGTATAGGGTTCTACCATGGTATATAAAAGCACGTGCAACAACTGTTGCCCAATTTGTCACGTGATTACTCGCTTGGTGACAGTCAGTCGCGAATTTCCTCCATTCTAAAAACGGCTTTGTTGTTACCACACCTCTTCTTTCTCCGACACCCAGTCGACGTTCAGCCACAACGGTGTTGGCAATGGATCTCGTATTGCTGTACCACTATCAAGTGATGAGAGCGACACCTCAATCAGCAGCCTATTCTCCTAACTTCTGCACGACACCAATGGGAGGACATTTGAGCCATGACAGATAAAACGTGCTTCAGGTTCCTCTACATGGTGGGTCTTCAGTGACACTGACAACGCCGGCCACGAGTTCGTGACCAGAAGTTATCGCTGCCATTTTTGAATGGTGAAACTGCAAGGAATAACCGTAATTATGGGGCAAAGCAGAATGAAAAATAAATGATCCACTTCATTGAAATAATTTTATTAATAAAGAAAATAAATAAATAAAAATAAAAAGATAAAACAACTCTATTTTTGTTTACCTTTAATATGGCATGAGTAGATCAAAAAGAGTTGATCAAAAAGTTAGGGTAAGAAAACGTAAACTACTGAACTATTTTATAAAAATTTAAAATTTAACACATTTAGTATAATTTTTACATCAATTGTTCATTATTCGCTTTCAGATCATATTTAGAAAATAATTGCTACTTAAATGAACAACAGTTTATGTTCTTCTTAAATTTGACAATATTCGTTTTAAAAGATGCGTATGAAAGAATAAAAAAACAAAACAAAAGAGTTTTTTTATTTTATTGCATTTTCACCTCGAAATCTGAAAATATTTTGTAAAAAAAACGAAAACCTACAGATAAACCACTAAAATTGACATAACGATATTCAGGGTAGTGGAATGAAAAAAAGAAAAAAAAAACTGAAAGAAAATTTCCTTGTTTTTTTCTTTCTAAAAGCATTTTATTGCGTTTTAATTGATTCAAAATTTTAGATTTAAGAGGATAAGTAGAAATTTATTTACATTGATACAATACGTTAATAAATTGAAAATAACTGATAATGCTGAGTTCAGATTAATTATACATCCATTTGAACATATTAAAACTTTTTTTTTGCATAAAAATAAATTTTTAGTCCTTATTTTCTGTGCAAATACCATTAATACATTTCAAATCAATCATAAATTTGCAATCCAAAAGAAAACCTCCTGGTTAAGTCTTTGGCCAATAGAAAAAGGGGACTAGTATTGTAAGGCGTGGCTTATAGAGTAGGTGGGATTTGTTAGAAGGATGTGATTGGTTGGCTCAATTGAACTAGTATGATAGGTGTGTATAGAGAGGTTTCATAGAAAATTTTTACAATTTTTTTTTTCTTTTGGTCAAATGCTTTGAAAAGATTGAAAAAGAGAAATCTTACAAAAGTTATCTGAGAACGATGATGCACACAAAAATTTTTCAAGGGAGGGGGGGGGAGGGGTCTAGGGTTGGAAATCCACCAATCTCGTATCATGCTTCAATACCAGGTAAAATCCTAGCACAACACACTGCTGTATTTGGCGGCAAAAGTTTTTCGCCAAATGACGCCAAGTAAAAAACCGCGTTTTTCAAAACGGCGTCAGAGACGTAAACAAGAGGGGAAAACGTGGTTTTCAAAATAGCGTCAAGAGACAAAAAACATCGAAAAAACGTGGTTTCCAAAACGGACAACACAGGAAACATAAAATAAGAAATTAAATGCAAATTTCGAGCATCCATTACAAGATTCTATCAATCCTTCATTCACACAAAAAACAAGCATTACTTTCTTACCTTTTATTCAGAAAAAAAAATCCATTCGTCGTGTTTTTACGAAGAAAACGTGGTTTCTAAAACAGCTTCAACAAGAAAAACTGAAAAAGCGTCGCTTCTAAAACACTACAGTGGCAAAAGAAATCCAATATGAATGCCTTAGGCTGATGAACTAACGATCTCCATTTCTCTCAAAAACAAATTTTCATATTTCGGACATCCATACCTACCGAAATATTTTCAATCGTTCACTCATTCTCAAAGCAAGCATTTCTTTCTAACATCTTTCATTCATAAGAAAAAATATCCATTCGGCGAGATTCAAAAAAGAAAACATGGTTTCCATAATGGCTTCAAGAATATAACAGAAAAACCGTTGTTTCCAAGATGGAATAGTGAGAAAAAACAACGTCCAAATTGAATTTATTAACGCATCTCCCTTTCTCTCTAACAAATATTCTTTCAGCAGTTGTTTCATTTTTTAAAAAAAAAAGAAAAAATCCACTCATTCCTCAAATTTAGCTTTCCAGAAGATTCTTACACGTCTTCAAGTTGACCATCAGAGAAAAAATGTCCAAAAAATCCAGTCCGAATAGTGTTACTATTTCTTTACCATATTGTAAACTTTATCGCCAAATTTTTTGGCTCCAAACAATTTGTCGCTAAGAAATGTGCCCTGCTAGGATTCACCCCATATTATTCAACATATTATTTCGATTTTATTGATTTTCGGTAACAAAAAAAACAGTAAATAATGAATTATTGAATAAATAACTAGCATAAATTAATAAAATTTATTGTTTGTCGTAAGAACATAATAAAATTTTACTTACTGTATACACATAGCACTATAATCAATCGGAAAAATAATCAAGGACTTTAGGGGGGGGGCGTACCCGGGAACCCTCCCCTCCTTGTGTGCGCTACTGATCAGAGAGCATTTGTTTTAAAATATACATAAATGTTTGATATTGTTCGTATACCAAGCTATTAAATTTTTGTTCGGTTGATGATGAATATATTAATTAGCGATTAGTTTAATGATTAATTTATCAATCAAGTAATTTTAACAAAAAGAAAATTTTCCTTTTTAGGATATTTTTTCTTTTTTTATATTAGAAATAAATCCTTGTTGATGGTGAAATTTTCATCACTTTTATATGTATAAAAATATATATTTCGTGTACTTATAAATATTAAAAATCTTTGTTGTATCAATTAAAACAAATTCTGTCTATGAATTTTCTTTTACAACTGAAAATCTATTTCTCTCCTTTCTACTATACTGTTTAAATATTTTCTTTTCTGCAAATAAATATTTAAAAAAATCTTCTGCAGATAAATTAATATTTTCCTGTCTTTAAAAATGGTACTTGAATAAGGAAAAACCAGAAAATTCTAAAAAGAAAACACCATATATTAGTCGTTTCAAGGTATGTTCAACAGATTTTTACTTCTTAATTTCTATTTGTAGTGATGTGTGAAAAATTGCACTTTATAATGATGCGTAAAATATTACACATTTCTAAGAATTAAATATAACGTAAAATATGTTCCAGAAATAATGAATGAATTGTTTGTAGCTACAATTTGTACATACATATTAGTAATCATATTTATGCCTATTTATTCTTAAATTCTTACTTATTGTTGAGTAATATGCATTATAACTATGTATAATTGTGAAATTTTTTGTGTAGCTTGATTTCTCCTCCATAAAATATAATTTTTTAAGTCTAAATTGATGGGTTTAATTTTCAAGCTCTGCTCTTTTTTTTTTGCTACGCATTACCAAACATATCATTACCCTAGGGTGCTGATTCTCAAACATCGCAAAAAAAAGTTTCAGTTAATCAATAAATAAGTTCCTTTAAATTAATTTATGTAGTTCATAGTATTTGAAACGGATTAAAAAAATTCCTTATCATAATTCCTCTTTATTACCGCAAAACTCTTTACAAGCTACTCCTTATTATAGATTATTTTGCGTAACTCCAGAGTACTTTACTGATTTTCAAAAAATCATTAACGATTTTCTAAAAATGAATTTACTTTATTTATGTATTGGCCCGACATCGCAGACAAGATTTGAACAGACATCAAGATTTGAAAACCTCTCCCTGACTCCCAACTCATGGCTGATTTATTTAAAGATGACTTAATAATCCTAAAGGCCTTATCACACGTACACGTTTGGTGCAATTTTTGGTCCAATTCGTGCAATTTTTACTCCGTTGCCATAGCAATGGCTTTCGAACAACTTTTTGCCAGTGAGCTGAGAAAGTTGCTTAAAATTTCAGCCAATGGGAGTTTTTCGGCACCCTACGTCATAAACAAGATGGCGGTAATGGTGGTAGCTTCGCATCAAACGCATCAGATATGGTGTATAATATTTTAATGGTGTACAATATTTTAATGGCGTATAATATTTTAAACAGAATGATGCTCCACTTCTGTTTACCCCCCTAAACAAAAGCGCGAGAGAAACAAAAGTAATAATATTGAATGGTCGTTTTCGAAGCAGAAAAATCAGCGAGTAATGTTTTAATGTGAAGAAAGAGCGTGTCGTTTTGTTTACGTCAGATTGCCCCTCAGATTCGGCGAAAAGTTGGGCCAAAAAATTGCACGGAAAATTTACGTGTGATACCGCCTTAAGACTCTTTCTGCTACTTATACAGTCTTTTTTTTAAAAAACTTCTTTCTTTCCTTGATAAGAAAACTGTAAATATCTATTTAAAAATATTACAAAATACTAATTTCAACGAAATAAATGATGCACTGAATTTCAATAATTAGTGATCTAGTTTGCTAATTGATTAGTGATCTAGTCTAGGAGGGTACATCTTTAAATTTTTCCACGAGGCCTTTCAGAGTCTGTAAAGAGGGAAATCTAAACATTAGTTGAGAGATCTTCGTGGAACCCCTAGAAACCCCTCAAGGACCCCCAGGTAGATCCGGTTTTTCCTGGCTGCAGAAGATCTATGGGCCCCTTGGCACTGGCGGATCGAGATTTATAACCAGAAAATCTGGTTAAGTCTAGCTTATCCATTGGGCCCCTGGGGCCCGCCCCAAGCACCCAATGGATAAGCCGGTGTGACGTATTGGATGCGAAAATACACAGTCAGGCTAGAACTATTATACAAATTTAATTACATCAAAATCTAACACACCATCTTAATCTACAGACCACGTTTCTTCTCTCGCTTCCAGCCGGGACCCTTTCAGAACCGGTCTCCTTGAGGGGTCTTTCTCGGAACGGAGGGGGGAAAGGATATCAGGGACCCCCCCCCTTAACAACCAGGCAGTCACTATCAACTTTTCGTCTCTGACGTCATCAACGGGTTTCATTTCTGAAGTAACTGTAATAATGTTCGCTACACCGGCACTGCCCCCAGGGGTCCATCCCATAGCTTAATACCAAATGAGCTACAGGATTATGCTAACCAATCAATTCACTTTACCATTCAAAAAAATAAAGAACCTTGCCATCTTAACCCTCTTTCGCGACTTTTTTTTTTTTTTTTTTTTTTTTTTTTTACAACAGAACAATTTTGGTAGCATAAACTATGAGTAGGGCACACTAGAATGCTAAAACTAAGATGTTATATTTTTAGGAAAATTTTAAACCCTGATTTAGGACCGAGACATAATGTCCCATCAGTCCTGACCACTGGGATATATGTGCCCCAGTAGTCTTGAATGAATAGTTTTGTAAAGAAAACCAATGATTTTCTAGTCATAAAAATTTAATTATGAATGGTATGATTTGAAACACACACACAATCAATGCACAATGGGACATTACACATCGTGCACATTATTTTAGTGCGTGATTCCTTCTTTTGTTGTGTACATACACCGCCATCGTGTTTTTGTTATTACTGGCAAATGGTCACCAACATTGAGTAGGTTTCGTGATGTTTTGGATTGGCGTCCAGTTCCTCTACGGCGTTAATACTGTGTATTGAGCTTTCCGGACGCCATCAAGGCTTCTACAAAAGGTACAATGAAATCAAGAAGTGGGATTTTTCAATGTTTCAGTTCGCAGTACACAATCCATAAGTTGACCACTGCGCTCATCAATAGGCAAAAAAATAATTTTTCCACCACTTGCAAGATTTTCAATCTAATTCATAGACATTTGCCATTTGGTCTGCAAGGTCTACACCTCCCCTGATTTTGTTGTAGAATTCGATTGTCACAGGGCATGCAAATTCTTCTTTGCTTCCATCTTTCATGGAATGGTATCATGATCGATATCCATTTTACACTCGTCTGAATCGTATGAGTACTGCAAATTGTGTGCTGGATCCTGAAAATTGGGATCGCCTACTTCATCATCCAATCAATATCTTTGTCATCTGACTCTTCTAAACTTATTTTCACTTCTTCATTAGTAAGTCCCCGACGTCAAGTCATTTTAGATTGAATTAATTTGTGCCTAAATTAAAAATAATGAGCAACTATTTCAAAAGTAACCGAAAAATATAATATCAAGAGAAATGATCACATAAGACTGTTAGAACAATATGTTCCCCCTATCCAAGACGAGAGGGACACATATGTCCCGATAATAAAAACGGAAGTAAAACTTTGCCACTTACCAGTTTATTAGAGATAATTAGCTTCGTGAGTAACTTATCTGGCCTTAGATTTATGGATCAATCAAAATTTAATCGAAAATAGGTGGTATTTTCCAAAACTAAACTATTTACATTCGTTTAGTATGTAGAATGAGCTGCTACAACACTTCAAAAACGCGAAAATTGCATTATGTACGGTAGTGACATCTATTTTCTGTGAATGAAAATACCTTCAAAAATATTGGCAGGACTGGTGGGAAGGTCTCCAATTATATAGACAGAGAAGCGTTTCTATTCCAAAAGAATTTTTTGAAATTTGCTTGGGACGCAGATAGGAGCGAAAGGGTTAAAAATATATAAAACACATCGAAACAAAATATTATTTTCTGATCTAGTTCCTGCTTTATTTAAGTATATATTTCAATAAAACTGACATTTTTTTTTAAACAAATTTTTCATTGTATTTGTTTATTCGTGACTTTTGTACAACTTATTAATTATGCTTTAATGGATGGATAAAGTTCGGTTTTTCTATTCAAAATGTGTATCTGACTTGGTGTTTTACTTTCTTCAATTTTTATACAAATCTGATTTTCATACAGGAAAACATCAACTGAAATGTTCGCATTCAAAATGAATTCAAATTCAAACTAATTCAAGGAATTCATTTTGATTGTTAGTGCTTTATTGATTTATTTTTCATTGTTGAAAGAAAAACTTAAACAAATTTTACTGTTCACAGGTAATTTTGGTCAAATGTTTTTTTGGTAATCTTTATTAGATTATTTCAGTTTTAAATAGCTCCTAGAAATGTTGAGAAATTAAAAATAATATCAGATTTGCAGCAATTTAATATTTAGACCATTTTTAATAATTTTTTTTTTAAATACTTTTAGTTTTCAGTTTTATTTTCAGTTCTTGTAATCTTTTACTGGTTAACAAATATTTTTTGGAGATATTGTATTAGATGTTTTTATAATGCAACTAATAATGCCTTGTTTTTTTATTCATTTGATCTCCGCAATTTTTTTTTTTTTTTTTACAAAAATGGTTTACAACTGTTTTTTTTTTTTTTTTTTTTTTTTTTTTTTTTTTTTTTTAGATTATAACTTTTATTAGTGCTGTGAATGTAATGATAATATTAAATTTCACGTTTTAAATAGATTTAAAAAAAACAATAAATGCTGGAGTGTGTATAATTAGTTTAAAACTACCAAATTCAGGAGAAGTTTAATATCTATTCAATTCAGATTTTCCATCCTTTCATTTCATTGAATTAAAACTTATTTCAATAAGTATATTTCGTTGACAAATAAATCCCTCAAAAAGTAAATAGAATAGCATAATTAATTTTTTTAAAAAATCGGTATAAGCGAATCTTACACGCGCCCGAAACATTCTCAAACCGAAAAAAAAAAATTTCAATTTCTGTGTATTGTGTAACTTTTTGCACACTCCACCATCTTCCAAGTTATTATAATTTGATTTAGCAATTTCACTTTTAGACACAAAATGTGTAATCAATTTCGAAAAATTAACATTTGTAGTAAAACAAGTTCTCTAGAAGTATATCGTGGTGCCATCTGTTGTTATTCTACAGAACAAAAATATTGCAACATATTTGTTGTAGTTCTTCAGAAAGAATTAATGGTGCCATCTGCCGTAACTTTTCAGAAACACGTCAATAATTTTACATTTTGATAACATACGAAAATCTAATGGAAATCTCAGTATGCTGGATTTTAAATAGCTATTGAAAAATTAAAATAAGTCCCAAATTCCCAATAGCATAACATAGTTTAAGAAAAATAAAATATTAATACACAGTGTATCGGTCCATTAATGTCTACTTTTTACACACATCCTTCATTTGGTAACAAAATTCGTGGTAGAACCGGTAATACTGCAAGAAAAAGTTTTCTTGCTTACAGTGGTACTGGCAGCGCACTGTAGATCGAAGGGGTCTCAAAAATGATTTTTGCGAAAGTTGCTTCATGGTTAATATTAACCTAAGACATAGGAGTGTTTAAGTTCAATATAAATTTGAGGAAATTAAAAGTTTTCAATTTAATAATAGCTTTACAATTTAGAAAACAAAATAGAAAATAGAAGTTTTTTTATATTTATTTTATTATTGTGTATTTTATGTTTGTGTTATTTTTAATGTTTTACTTTTTATTCTTATACAGGTAGATGAGTTTATAACGTCAACGTTAAGTATTAGTCAAAATAAGAAAAATTCTCCAGAGGGGCGGCACATTAGATCTTTGCACGAGGGCAGCCAACAACCTAGAATCGATCCTGAAAGTGAAGTATATTTAAAAACTACTCATTTCTGTTTGAATCAATTCATTTTTCTCTAAATAAAATGCGTTCTTTTTTTGAGTTCTGTAATTTAGCACAGAAAATTAAAAATCAATTTTGCGTTAAGCGAAAAATTAAATTTTTTTCACAAGTATCCGTTTTTACTGATAGTATCCACTCTCAACCACAATTTTACAAGCTATTGTAACATCAGATAATACTTAACGATTATGTACTTCACGGTTAACAAATAAAAACATTCATAACAAAGAATGTTAAGTAAAATATCGTGGCGCCATCTATCGAATTCTTTAAAACAATTTTGTAGTACCCTTTATCGTAGTTACAAATACGTTATTCATAAAAAAAAATTTTTTTTTAAATAAAAAACCCAATAAATTTAAAATTTGAAAAAAATAACAAATAGCAATACAAAATCTTTTTTTTTTTCTGAAGAAGGATGTGTATATTTAGAACAACGTGTTCCTGTTTGAGTCAATCAATTTCTTCTTAGTAAAATGTATTCCATATTCAAGTTTTATACCTATCACACAGAATTTAAAATCAATTTAGCATTAAAGTAAAAAAAAAGCTACTTCTAAAATTATAAGAAAGTATTTAGTAAAAGATTAAATGTGTTATATCCACATTAATTTATATTAATATTGGAGCATTTCTTCTGTATGAAATGTGTTGGATCCTGTATTTTAACGTTAACCAAAGACATGCTTAGTAAATAAATCCAACAATATAAGTGGTTTTTTAAGTGAATGTATTTAAATCATACGTTTTTTTTTATGTTTAATTATAATAGAGGATGAATAGCAAGTAAATATGTGTATACATTATTTTAGTTGCAGTATTTATTTATGAAATAATGTTCTGCATTATTCAAGTAAGTTTCCCACATATCAGGAAATAAATTATCTCATTTAAACTCGCTTTAAATATTTGGTAAATATCGAAAACCAATTTACGAAGCACATTTTGTTTCTTACGATAACTTGTATTGCGTTTATGAATAGTCAAAAGTATTTTAAGTTTTTCTAATTCATTAAGGATTTTTTTAATGAATTAATATTTTTAATAAAAAGAATAATAATACCATTGTTATTAATATTGTTTCTTTTGTTCTTGTGTAGAGAAAATAGGACCGCGCTTCCGTATTTGAAGCAACCAAGAGCCCAAAAAAGTATTAAAATGAAATAGCCATCAAGAGCATTCCAGACTTTTTACCATTTTGCTGTAGTATTATAGTAACTAATATTTTGATTTTATTCTTTAGACTCTAAAAAAAATGGTGGAATCGAGACGTCTTAAGCGTACCGGTTAGTACAACAACCGAGTTTTCTTAATTTTTTAAATCTTAATTGTATTTTAGCATGTTGTTGTTGTTTCTGATATCATCTGCTCGACGGTATCAAATCGAAGCCCACGGAATTCATCGTGACAAGAGGCTAATTTTATGTCTGTCAACAGCCGCAACTTTGAGTATCATAGAGGTAACAGAAATATTTGGCTGGGTTATACCCCAATTTTCAGGGAGAACACCCTGGAAGATGGTCTCTTCCCTTTCCACCAGCCTCTCAACGAATATTTAGAGTGCATCCATTGCCGCACAGGTACTATACATTTACAAACATCCATGCATTTGCAAGGATTCAAACCTACGACCGACAGCACGGAAGTCAATGCCACTGACCGCTAGAGCATAAAAGTGTTAACCAATATTTTTCAGGACATAATATATCTTATTAAAGGCCCACTCACACTTTGTTAATAATTACTTCAAAAATTTACATTACAGTAGAACGTCGTTTATCCGAATCAATTGGGACCGGGCACCGTTCGGATACGCAATTGTTCGGATAACCGAAAACCGAATGCAGTCCATGCAGTATATGAAACCGAATACTATACGAATATTGAAAATCATCACGTGCGGGAAACGTGCTTGAAGAAAAAGCGAAACAGGTGCAAAATGTTGTAATCTTACCTTTATTGTGGAAAATAATCACTCATTTTTCACTGTACCATTGTACACCTTCGTTTTTTCGCTGCAAGGTATCTGATTCTCTATAGCAGTAGTAGTTGAGTAGAACAGCACTCTGATTGTTGTTCGTACCTCTCCATAGCTGTCTGTTAACGCAAAAAACGCGTCAGAATTTCATGGACCCTTGCTACTTTTGTTGTTGTTGTTGTCCTCGCCTTTAGCCGTTTCATCGTCGACAGGATCGGATTCTTCTTGCACGGAAGTTACAATCTCATCATCATTTAGTCCACAGTCTTCTGTATCGTATGCACCCATTCACTTGGAAAAAAACTGACCTAATATTCCGCACAGATGTTTACCAAATCACACTACTGAAATTCATCAAATATCCCCCACCTTAGGTTTTCCCGTCACCTTTGGCCTCAGGCGAAACAAGGATTGAGTATTGCACTGTTCGAAATCGTATCCGGACCAAAGTCCGGATATTTGATATTCCGGATAATAAACGTTCGGATAAATGACGTTCTACTGTACATGAATTACGTTTTTATAGTAAAAATAATGCCCTTACGTATGATGAATGCTTATGAATATGTGTAAGTTACACATGGAAAAATTTTGCTGTGTTATTCGGTTGTTTTACTGAAAAATTATATTAAATTTAATGGAGAATTTTACCCACGTTAAAGATCCATATCAAAATAAACCACTAAACCATACAGCTACAGTCTGTCTAATATATATTTATATTTCTATAAAGAGAATAATACTAAAAATCAACTTTTTTTAGTTCATGTTATTGCATTGATGATGTAATATTCTTCGAAAAAATGAAATTGAGAACCTTAATATGCCTTTTAGGATATATTTAAAAATTATACAAACTTTCGGTTGCAAATAAAACGTTAAATTTTTTTTTAGTAACATAGGTGATAAAAAGTACTTTTAAATTTAACATTATTAAGATTCCACACTGGAATAGTAATCTGTGTACTATACCATACTTTAGAAAGGTAATCTTAAATTATTTACAACATAATAAAATATTAAAATAGATAAATTTTCAGAAATAAAAAATCTATTTAGAGATTTTTTCTAATTTTATTCTTAGAAATTTTTATTTCATTTAAATAATTAAATATTTTATTTATTGTTAACAAAATTCGAATTTTTGTTTTAAATTTCGAATAACTATTAAAATTTCTAAGGCAAATACTTTATTAAATAATTACAATTTTAGTAAACTAGTAATAATTCCAATTTAGTGAACAATTACAACTGCAGTTTAGTAAACAATTTTAATAAATAAATTAAATATCCTGTAAATTTCATTCCTATACAAAAGCAAAAACACCAACAAAAAACGATCTATCAAGTTTGCTTTAAATGCTTCTGTTTTCACAAATGTACTTGCGTATTGACAATGGAGGAAATTCGCGACTGAAAGACGCGAAGCGGGGAATCACGTGACAAACGTGGCAACATTTGCACGTGTTGTTTCTTCGCGTGTTAAAACCTATACGTAAGTTGTTGACATTCTTGTCCTTTAATTTTATCTAATTAAAATATATGATATCATTGTATTTTATGCATTATTCCAGTGTATATATTCGTTAGGAAAAACTCTCAACACAACTCTTTGATAAATTTTTGTTTTATTCTAATTTATTTATCTAATTAGGTATTCGTCTGCTTCAAATAGTGTTAGCTAGGTTGGATCCTAGCACCTGGTACACAGCTAATAGTTATTTTAATTCTTAATTAATTTAGAAGTTATTAATTATATATTTTTGCCCAAGAATGGCTTACAGTACATAGGATAAATACAACTTCTTTCAAAAAACTTCAAACTGTTTGACTATAGAATAACAATTGTATCATTTCCTTAAAAAGAACTCACTATTATTATCAAATACAGTGTCAGTTAAGTGTATATAATATTAAAAAAATGTCTGTTTATAATTTTAATTCATAATTCAAAGTCAAGTGAAAATATTTATTCTGAAGTAAAACAATTTGATGATAATTTGTGAAAGGAAAGTTTACAAAAATTAAATAAATTTTTCTTTGATTTTTACATTTCACAAATCATTGATTTCTAAATTATTAATAATTATTCTTTACTGTTAAAAATTGATGTCATTTCTTTCTTTAAATTTAAATAAAATATTCTTAAGGGGAATGAAGCCATTGCAAAAGGCAGCAATTTTTAGAAATGATCAAATTTAATTAGATGATTTGTTATCTTATTTTTTTGAAGTACATGTTAAACTTGCAAAAACGTTTGTATCTTGAAGCCTGTGTATATAGAATATTAGGTAATATGAAAGTTTTAAATAAATGTAGATAATTATCTTTTGGTAAAAGTGTATTTTTTCCATCTCCCTTTTTTTTCCCCATTTTGTACATAAAATATTAGAGTTGATATGGTGTTTATCCTGTGATGAAAATGAATTTTTTTAACATTATATTTACATCAAGTTTGCCTACCTACACTTAAAATTCGAATGAATATTTTATTTTACTGTGGAACAGTTACTGGATGAAAATGAACTTTCTTTTTACAATGTATTGCATATAAATACTTTATATAGGTATATATGTATGTGTTTTACAATATTTTGGAGTATTTAAAGATATTTGAAATGTTTCTAATAAAATCACATTCTCCATCTTTGACTGTCTGATTTACTTAATAATTATTCTTTAAAAATGTTTGGAATTTTTTTTAGAAATGGTTGTCTAAAGTAATAAAAGAAAATACTATTTCATTTTTTAGTTAAAGCAATGTGATTCATCTATACTAATAAAAGAAAGAGTTTGTGTGTGTGTTTCAGCTGTTCCGGCGAAATTAAGCAACCCAGATCTATGAAACTTGGCATGTAGAAGCTAAAGGTCGATATGCTATTAACCTCGAAGAGTTTGTTTCGAAATTCACTTTAAATTTTTTTAAAATTCAATTTTTAAGCGATTTTTCAGCTAAATCTGTACTAATCAGAGAAAAGTTTGTGTGTTTCAGCTGTACCGGCGAAATTAAGCAATACAGAAGTATGAAGCTTGGCATGTAGAAGCTATAGGGTGTTATGCTATTAACCTCGAAGAGGTTTTTTCGAAATTCACTTTAGATTTTTTTAAAATTCAATTTTTATGCGATGTTTCAGTTAAATGGAGTTATGACGTCATCAGCCATGCCAAGTCATAACTTTGCGAAAATAAATGTTTCGAGCTGTTTTGGGGGGAATTTCAACACATTTTATAGTAAATATACTTATTTATGGTTGTATTTATTCGTTTTTTTTTCTCTTAGTGGAGGAATTACAGTTGTTTTTCGAAAAAAATCATCCTAAGAAAAAAAAAATTTCTAAATTTTATTTTTCTGATTGGCAACACTACTTCGATAACAGTAGATTTTCAATGTTTTTCAATGTCAATCGTATTTGATTCATAACGTATTTTATCCTTTTCCGTACTTTAAAAAAGAGGGGGGGGGCAATATGTACCGTAAAAGTGTACAGATATTCCAGGTGAGGTGATTTCGTTTTTCGCTTAACTTTTGACTCCGAAAATTTTGTGACGGGATATCAAACATCAGATGGATTGTTAGCCCGCCAACGTTAGTGGACAAAACCAAAGTTTCGCTACCGTATTAAATTCATGTATCTGTGTATAATTTTTGTTTATAATTTTTTCTTACCAACTTTTGTGATTTGTAATAATGCACGCTGGCCTAAAGCTACTATTTTTACTGTTGTGACCACTTTTAAAGATATTTACTTTCCATAAAATGTTCTATTTAATTTTATGTTCCTGATTAATCTTAGCTCTACTATGATTATCAAAAAAGCCTGATTACACTCTTCAAACCTTTTTGCTGTATCTGAAAATTTTTTGCTTCTCCATGTTTATTAATTTTATGTTATTCTTAGAGTCAATAATGCAAAAAGATTTGTTCATATTTTGGTAAAAAACAGTTGCAAGGACCTTGGGTTTGCACATTTGCTTTTACTTATTCTTGCTAACCTGAATGTTGGTGGTATTATCAATCTAAGGTTGTGATTGGGCTACAATTCATTTCACGTTCATATCACGACAACAGAAGGTAGTCGGCCCCAAAGTAAGAAAAGCTGTTAACTAAATCATTGCCTATATATATAAATAGCAGTACACTTGAACAGCTTTAGTATCGCCCACCCAAAACTTGAACTAAAAAAGTTACGCCAAACGACCGCGATTGATGGTATGTTTTGGTAACCAGTTCCACAAATTTTTTCGTCCAATCACAGAATGCCGCTTACAGCGCTACCTTCAGGTAAAATGGAGAACTATTTCGAAAAAATTGTGAAAGATGTTCGAACGCCAAATCCTGTTTTCTAGCCAAAGGTCGATCGCCATTCTTGAGTTGACAAGATTATAGCAACCATATGCAAGATTATTACGCCGGAGAATTACGCGTAGTAATACATTAAACTCGCGGGGGGGGGGGGAATTCCACGTTTCTGCAAAAGCTCTCTTTTTCCCTGCACAATTAAAAATAATGTTTTCTTTTTTGAGATGTAGTTTGGAAATGAATATATAAATATACTGTACAATATATATATATATTATTTTATTTTTCTCACGTTTTCATTACTTTAATTTTTTTTAACTTTAAGTTTTAGGGGGAAATGGCTATTTTTTTTTTTTTTTTTAAAATTGTGGAAAATAAAACCTGAATTTTTTAACAACCAAAACAGGAAAACAACACGACTTTTACAATTTTAGATTTTTAAAAAGGAGGCAGTAAGGGATATAAATAAATTTTTCTCAAGTTATAACATATAAAATTTTCACCATCTTTCAAAACAGATTAAGAAAAGAAAAAAAAACTGGAAGATCTTGAGATTTATTTTTATACATTTATTATATTTTTTCATCTGTAAAAGTATTTTCATTTTTATACGTTGTATATGCATTCTTATTTTTATACATTTACAATGTATGCTAATGCACTTTCGAAATTTCTTCATTTCTTAAAATTCTATTTGGTTTTCTTTTTTGTGCTGTATCAACTTAAGAAAAAATTTATTTATATATATATATATATATAATATATATATATATATATATATATAAATCATTTGTTTCATTTAGTAAAGCACTTTTAAATTGATAATCTGTGTAAAATAATTGAATAATATTTTTCTCTAAACAAGCTATAAAAGATTCAAAAAATCTTTTCAATGAAATTAAAGGTTTTCTATTTTGTACACTTTATTTTTCTATATTTGAATCACACTTAAGTACAATTACAGCCAAAATTACAATTTCTGTAATTTAAATATCAATAAAAAAAATAAAAGGTGTTTTTTTCACTTAGATAATGATGATTTTAAATTTTAATTGTTCCTTATTTTTTTTTATTCAGTGTTTTCTGATAATAAATACTTAAAATTATTATATAAATATCAAAAACTCGGAAAATGATTTTAAAAACATTTTATTACTATTAAAGACTGAATATTGAGTCACTAAGGAAATTCTAGAATGTGAAAGTGCCGAAAAGAATGTTACATCACAATCACTTATCTCTCTTTATAAAATAAAATTGAATGTTTTAATTAGCACCGATTTTAGATTTATTCACAGATTATAGCCAATATTGAATAAAGGATAACATTAGAATTAGATTTGCTTGACTTTTTACTTTAGTTTTCACTCCAATTAGGAAAAGTTTACACTTGAATCAAATATTCCTATTTAAGTCCTTCATATTTCTATATTCTCTGAGCCTTTAAAAAAAACTCTTCTTAAAGTGAAATCTTGAAAACGCTTATCTAAAATAAAATTCAAGTAATGATCAACCCAATATTTATATATACATATTAATTATGTGATTATAAAAACTATATAAAGAGAGAGATTTATCTTTTAACTATGTGTATTAAACCACAATTAAAGATACATAATTTTCAAGCAAGGAAAATTTTAGGTATTTGAATTCCTTTTTCTCCTTTTAATCACTTGACAATTTATATGAAAAGGACACCTTTAAATTAAAGAATAAATAATATCATTGAAAAAGGGATGACTGTTTTTTGATTTCAATGAACATCATTTTTAATAAATCTTAACAAGTTGATCCGATCAAACAGCAGTGTATAACGCCTGAATAAATTCTGATTGCTTAATATAATTAAATAGAGATGGTGATTTATTATGAATGAGTGATTGAATATATATATTAACATCTTACTATTCAGCTACACAAAGGCTTTTGGTGACAGACCACGTAATTTTGAACCATGGTCAAGCAATGAGAACGACACCTGAGCTGGCACCCCGACTTCCACACCACATCAACAGGAGAACATTTGAGCCTCGACGCATTTATCGTGCATCGGCCGCTTCTGTTGGGTGGGTATTCAGAGGTACTAGGCTAGAACTCACACATGACTCGCCAGTCACGAGTCCATTACTTTGAACACTAGGCTACCGCGGCCTATTGATTCATTATATTATAAAAATGAATTTTTTCAAGTGTAAATAGTTGCTTAAGAGTAGTTATATCAAGTCATACTAACATTTTTTATTTTATTTTTGATGCTCCGCAGTTATGGTCATCTTCTTGTCTTAAACTGAGAATCATTAGTTTAGAATTTCATTTTATTTTAACCATTCATTTCATTTTGAAAGATCTACAGCTTTAATTAAGAATCTTCAACGAGTATGAAATAAGAAACAGAATGAATTTTGTACAGTGATTAATAATATAAAAGTTCTAGCCATCTTCAACTTTTTCTGTCCCGGACAAAGATGGAAAATGCCAAAGTAAATTGTTTTTTAATTATTTTTATTGTTTAGAGATCTACACCTACAAAACTTGAATAATTTTTCGAACAAAGAGACAGAATAACAATACATAAGTACTAAAACACAAAAATAAACAAAAGACTACAAGTGTTTTTTCCTGACTTTTAATTCTGAAAACATTCTAATCAATTTTTTAAAATCAGTTTGTTCAGCTAATTCATGTTCGATAGCCAATCTTGCAAAACCATTTACAGGGCCGATCCTAGGGAGTCGGCCGCCGCGTGCGAAGACCTAATGTGCCGCCTCTTTAGAGAATTTTTCATATTTTGACTAATGCTTATATATTTAAATACCGTAAAATCCGGCGTATAACGTGCACATATACTTTCAGGCTGTATTCTTCTTCTTTTTTATTTTTAGGTATATTTCCCATATAACGCGCACCTCTTTTTTTTTTTTTTTTAAGAAACCTGAAATGTACGTGTGCTATGCTCTTTTGTTTTGAAGTCATTTATTTCAGGTATTATTCCAAATATTTTTTTTAAAAAAGTGGTATACTTCTAGAACTATAACCCCCCCCCCCTTAATTTCATTAGGAATGTCGTTGTTTTTTTTTCTTAAATAAAGAGTATTTCGATCTCTATGTAGGAGTCTTATTTTTTTCTAGAATTTATATTTTTTAACTTTAAAGCTCTCATATTTTTACACCCCGCGTATAATGACAGGGCCGGCTCTAGCAGTTTCGCCGCCTCGGACAAGAATGGAAAATGGCGCCCCTCTCCCCAAAGTAAAAAAATTATTTTTCAAAAAGATAAATTGTGTATTTATGCTCACATAGATACACACATTTTAAGAATAATTCTTACGAACAAAAGGCATCACAATAAAATAACTAAAACTCAAAAATAAAGCAAAACAAACAAACAAACAAAAAAATTACATTTTTTTCTAAATTTTAATTCTGAAAACTTTTTAATCAATTTTTTAAAATCAGTTTGTTTAGTTAATTCATATTCGGTAGACAATAAAGCAAAACCATTTAATCTATTTTAAAGAAGAAAATTGTGGATTCTAAGAAATTTTTTATTAGTTTTAATTTTGAAAAACACTTCTTGTTGCACTTATTGGCAAAAAAAGCGAAGCTCTTAATGCAATAACAAGATTTGGTGCAAATTATAAAGTTGAAATAAGTTTAGGAATATCAATTGGGCTCTCTTTTTTGACTAGAGAAGGTTGTGAAAACATCCAATTTCACAATTTAACGTACATTTCCGCCTCGAACTCTTCAGACTACAGCATTAAAAAAACCTGACGTAAACAATAGATTATAAAATAAGGAAATATGATACATTAAATGAAATGCCCAATTCCCAATTTTCCTTAAAATATATCAAAAGTATTTTCAAATTCGGTCCAAATGCCGCCCCAGACAGGGGTCCGGTATGTCTGGCCCTAGAGCCGCCCTGATAATGAGCACCCCTAAATCTCGATTTTATTTTGTGTGTTAAAAGTGCGAGTTATACGCCGGATTTTGTGGTACTAATTATACTTTTATATTTAATTCCTTATTTCACACACACAATGCTTACATATACAATTACTTATTTAATACTTATGTATTTCAAATTATAAACTTATCTACCTGTATTAAAAGTAAAACATTAATATAAAAATGCAAAAATTTGAAGAGCAAAACTTTATTTTTTTGGTCAGCTAAAGGGTTATGATTGCGGCAAACCTTTTAACAAATATTAAACAAGCAAAAATATTACCTTTGAAATAAAAATAGACATTTTGTAATTAGAAAAGCAAATCAACAGTATTTACTCAGAAAATTTAATTTAATAAAAGGAAAGAACTAAAGCATAAATCTCGTGAAAAGAAAGTATATAAATCACGAAGACTACTGAAAATTTAATGATAAAATAACTTGTATAGCTTTTTGAGAAGCAAATTTGTCAATATTTTTTGGTGAAATCAATTTTTTCAGAGATTTCGGATTCAATAGATAATGTGTCCATATCTGAAAGCCATCAAAAAGTTGAAGGAGAAAAAATGCTTTTGGAGTATATTAAAAGAATTACAGACTTCTAAGAATGCTTTTGCCATGTCACTAAGAATAAATTTAAAGAACAGCTACTATACAGGGCACATGGACTGTTCATGAATATAACGTCCTAATTCTAAACTATACTCACGTATTTTTGCTTCTCATATTAGGCAATCAGTATATTTATCAATTTAAAACAGTGTTTCTCAACGTGGGGCCTATCCCCCTAACTCAAAAAATAACTCGTTTAGAGTTTAAATGATCTATTTATTAGTAATATAGCCAATTATATAAATATATTTAACTACTTGTTTGTGTAATATGAGACAAATTGGTAAATTGTCTCATATGTTTGTCAATTGTGAATGTTTCAAAAATCGTAGTTTAGTCTCTGTACAGAAGTCCAAACTATATAAGAGAGAAAATATAATATATAAACATTTTCAATAAAAGGAGAATGTTTTAAAATCTGTCACTCTCTCTTTGGGAAATAAAAATTCTTAATTTAAAACAATTTAAATTGCTTTTTATAATAATATTCTTAAAACAATCTTCTATATTCATTCTAATTCGGATGACACTAAATATAAAAAACACCATTCATTATATGCTTTTGCAAAAATATTAGTAAATAAATAAAATCACAGTTCCGAACGTAGCTAGTAACCTAAAATTGCTATTCAAAGATTCGACTTTTTATAGCATGTACTAATCCTCTACTCTGTGGAAACCCAAGAAATAATAGGAACACCCATAATGGACATTTTTTAAAAAAATTTAACCATATTAAATAAATATGCGATTTTGGGCTAATAATCATGTAAACAGAATTTAAAAAAATTCGTGAAATAGAATTGTGAAACATTTAGCGCACAGATCACGCGAATAAATCATTTTTGGATTAGGAAATGAAATCTACCGAAATTAAAGATAATACAAAGTAACGACGTACAACAGTATCCAAACGGAATGTTCCCTTGATATTTCCATTAGGACCAAATTTCAATCATTATTACATATGTAAATTTTGAAAAGAAAATATTAAACATAAAGAATTAATATAATATAATGATTTTTTTATAGAAGTAACTTTTGTGAATGGAGCTGGACCAGCAAAACAAAGTTATATTAAGTCTTACTGTGCAACACGAAGGCCATTTTGACAGACCTCGTAATTTTGAACCTCGGTCGAGTGATGAGGACGACACTGAGTTGAGCGCCCCCCATACCACACCAAAATGGAGACATTGAACCTCGACCCAGTCTATACGGCGGGTCTTCA
>BMAO01017687.1:0-69038 GCA_019973975.1 Trichonephila clavata
AAAAAAGCAATACTTGGCTTAATTTCAAGAACAATATTTTTGTTCTTTGCCAGTAAATGTTTTTGAGAAAAGGTTCCAACACACAATTACTTTAATCGCTCAAAATAATTTTTTGCTTTATTTGGTCCATATTTCAAAGAATTTCACAATTACTACTTCTTTCTTAATTTTTTTTTTGTAACCAACCTTCGGAGTTTTCTGCCCTTTCAGCTGTTATAGAAGTTTTTCAAGTGTAGGAATAAGGAGAGATTAATTAAAATAAATCTTTAGGATTTGGCAACGGATCAAATACATTCATTAATTTGAAGAAAAAAATGAAGAAAAGGAAAAAAAAAAGAATAGGGAATGGAATTTTTAAAACGAATGATTCTTATTTCAAATTAATATATAGAATAAATTTCACGACGAAATAGACATGAGTATATTAGAAAAAAAGATAAGGCGTTTATATTAAAAGGAGGAAAAATAAATTAAAAATTTAAATACAACAAAAAATTATTTTTTTTTGCCCTTTCTAAGTATTGTGTGCTTTCCATACACGGAACGTTATGATTTTTTTGCAAGTTATGTTTTTTAGAGGATAATATTTAATTAAATTAATTAATAACATCTGCTGTGTAAAAAATCTGATTTCTAATTTTTTTTTTATACCATTTCATGTAAGCTCCTTTATAACGAGAAATCACTTTAAAATAGCTATCGATAACAAATTTGTTGAAACATCTTTCGAGTTAAAGCAAATTAATTAAACGTACAAATGGTAGGGACATGCAATTCTTTGAATAAGCACATGCAATTTAGTCTACATACATCAGTTCATTTTCACTTCGAAAGACATTAAATGAAAAAAAAATATTTTAATCCTTTTTTTTTTTACAATTTATTTTATAATGTTAACAAACCCGAACAGCTAAGAATCCATTTTTTGTTTCGAAATAAAAAAATAACGAAAAATAAATTTAATTTATTTCTAGACATGAAAAAAAATGTTCTGATATGAAGAAAAATTTTATGTGAAAACAGTATCCAATCTTTTGACTTTTTTCACAGTGTTGCGATTTTATGACATCCGTTACGTTAATTAAAAATAACGATATCTCTTTAGAATCAAAATTATTTTTCGTCATTTGAAAAAAAATAAAAATAAATATTTCATAACAGTTTTTGGGACTTTAAAAACAAATTGCACATTTTTTTTATTTATAGAGTAACGCTAATGCAATTAATGAGAAGTTTGTCTTTTTTTAATAAAGATTAAATTGATCTGTTTTATTTGTAACAACTTTTTAAATCTTATGTATTGTTATTGCATCACATCGTAATTCTTACGTATTTTGGTTAATTAAGACTATTTGGATTTCAGTATGAAAGCATGAATAAAAATATCCGTAATTGTAGTTTAAATAAATTAATGATTACAAGTTTTTTTATGAATTATTCTAAACCCAAAATATACATTTGTGTTCAAAAACTAAGAAATTTGCATATTTATTCGAATTTCATGAAAATATTTGAACGAAATGTAAAACGACTGCTTTGAAACAGAGATGCATGTTTTGTTTGTCGAGTACGTAAGCGTATATGTGTATGAGAGTAGATCTAGTCGAGCAACAGGATTTATAAACGCGCTTGCCAAAATCCGCATTTCGTTCACAAGCACATTTCACTGAATTTATTGGTATTTTTTTTGCAGCAATTGGTTAGTTAAAGTTCAAGCAGTAAAAAGGAGTAACTACCGTTGTTTAGATGATGGATTGAGGTGGAGAATTGTGGCAGGCTAGAAGCAAACTAGCCTTAATCCAGATGTGTAGAGAATTCAATTTACGGCCCTGCTTCGTATACAACTTATGGAAACAGTTACATTATACCAGATCCACCGAGAGAAAGCCTGGTCAAGATCGTTCAAGACCCACGACGTTCACAGAAGATCGCCATTTGTCCATTATAGCGAGGAATAACAAGGATGCTGTCATAACAAAAAATGATTACAAACTAAACGTTTAATAAAACAATGTAGCTTGCATATCATTGGATAAGTAAGTTTTAGTAGTTTTTGTGTGCGATAGATCACGGGAATGCTTCTTCAAGAGAGGTTCGGTGGAATATTTGTAAGGAAGACATCATTTTCGGCCGAAATGGTATCGATTTAAGAGAAAGCCCTATGTGTACTTTGATTTCACGAAAAAATTCGTTTATAAATGTTCAGCTTATATTTCGACATTGTTAAGGACGCGACACTATTGGTACAGAACTAATAAAAATATGACATGGAATGTTTAAAGCGGAATGCAGCGTAACAGAAGATGTGTTAAAGAATACTTGGTGGGAACTGGAATACCACTTATATATATATATATACAGAGGAGAGAGAGAGATTCTCCGAACTACCAACGTTGCAATTCACTGAAGAAAATGGACTAAAAAAATTGCTGACAGTACTCACAATATATCTGAACAAAAATATGTCTAATTTTAATAGTTTGAGAGCAAGAAATATTTATAATCATAGCAAGACAGCTGCACGCATTATGTTTATTTAATAATTTTTAGCAGCATATGAAGGTCATTCAGAGAAATTTCTGAAAGAAAAGTTTATGCATATATATTAGAAAAATGTGTGTATCCTCCCTTTTGAAAATCATTTGAAGTATTGAAATTATTTATAAACTTCACACATAATAATGCTTGAAAGAAATAATCATTAGTTAAGTAGAGTGGAACTGCGATCAGCACACTTTTTAAAGTAAACGAAAAATACCTAGAGGGTCACAAGTCTACCTCATACAAAATGGATTCTATCAATTAATTGATTGATTAACGTCTCATTTGGAAGCTAGTAATATGATGTTATCGACTGATCTCTGAACCACGAGGAAATGACGAGGATGTTAACTGAGCTTGCATTCCATTCTCCACATTACCACACCACGCTAAAGTGAGGATTTTGAGCTTCCGCAGATTTAACGTACATCAATCCTCTATATAGACGTTGTCGAATGACCCTGAAAGAGTATTATTTCAAGTGTAAACTTATTGTTAAAAAGAAAATTCAGTGAAAGTCGCTTAACACGAAACTAAGGGGACTGAAATATTTTTTTCGTGTTTAAAAATATTGAAAAAAACATTTATTCAATAAAATTAAGTTTATTAGAGTACATTTTATTCACACCTAAATATTTATATATAATGCATCTTAATAAAATCGACGAAACAAAAAAGTTTCCAAGAGTTTATAATGAAATTTAACTCAATATAGAGAAATACCAAAACTTTTCAGATTTCCGTTTTCGTCTTCTATTTTTAATCAACATCCTTAAGAAGCTCTATCTTCATTTTAAGCGAAATAGCAGTTTACTTTCCCCCTGATATCTTTTGCTGTTGAGCTCGTAAAAAATTAAACTAAAATAGAAAATAAAAAACACGATCCCACTGATTTTTAATCACACCACGATACCCTCGCCACCGAATTCCAATATGAAATCTTTTCGTGTAGCGTTTGTAGGAGTGGAAAGGGTAAAGTAGCCTAGATGAACAAAATTGGCTCCTGTCATAGGCTATTCCTAGGCTATTTCAAAGTTAAGTTAGCTTCTTTATACAGAACTTGTGAAACCACCTCCCTTTCGTTCACACTCCTCTTAAATCTCACCTGGGAGGTGGTTGTTTTCAGTATTTTGTTCATTCTCAGAAGGGAAAGCGTTTTTAGTTAAGTGATTTTCGTTCCGTGTTAAGAGAAAGTAGCATGGAAATGCATAGTAGTTTGTCGGAACCGTTGTATTATTTCGTGTTAACCGATATTTAATTTAAGCGTCCTCGTGTTAAACGTTTCTTAAAGTGTTAACTTGTTTTGAAGCATTTCCTTGAAAGCCTATTTTGCAAGTAAATGTAGTATACGAGTTGTGTTCCAAAGATATTGTAATTTTTCGTGCCTGGTTTGTTGCACATATGTAGCAGATTATAACGTGTGTGGATACTTTCATAATATCGGATTATCCTTATTCATAATATCGGATGATCCTTACTCACAGTAGCGATTCTTGATCCTTGCATCTTATTGGCTATTAGAATCTCTTATTGAATTTCATTGGTCGGAAGAAATGTCTTCTGGCATTTCTTCTATCTTCCCAGAATTCCACTCTGACGAAGGAATATATGTATTCGAACTTGGTTATTTTAGTGTTGGAAATAAAGTTTATTTTATATCAATACTGCCATTTTACTTTGCTACTCAACACACCAAATGTGCATGCGCAGAATTTTGCCATCCATTAGAAGGTGACGGAGATCTGATAAGAAAAAATATATTTTCGGGAATCAGAGCGGTTGTATTTTCTTCTTGAAAAAGAGACAGATGCATTGAAAAAACACTACTAATTGTAATAAAGAATTTTTTCTTACAATTATACTCTAAATTTTTTGGAAAATAAGAATTGTAATGATGGTTGGGCCAATGTACGAGAGTTAGAAAGAAAATTAGCCATAGACAAATCAAACACAATTTATTTACGTCCTCAACAACCGAAGCAAACTTGAAACAACCCAAGATTAAGAAAATGTTCCGTAACAATAATGAAGGGAGCATCAGCGAGGAAGACTGATATAAGTAAATTTAGTTAATAACTTACTTTAAGCCGACGCTAATCCGATTCAATTATCTAATTGGCAAATCGTCATTCATAAATATTAAGCAGATAATCTACTGCACCCTTTCGTCTAGCTTTCTATTACCTTACATTAACCCTCACAGCTATCATTTAGCTTCTGACCTCTCTCTTTCGTCGAACGTGAAAGTTAACACTTAAGTACATGACATAATCTACATAGTCTACGTCTTTTTCTTGGGAGGAAGTTTCAATTGAAAAATATTTAAAGAAAGAATTTTCCTGAGAGGCTTATTAGGAAGAACGTGTTGTTGTTGTTGTTTCTTATCCCACTTGACCGACAGAAACATCTAGATCAAGTCCATGAACCCGTGCGTTTTTAAGCAATCAAGAACTGTAGTTGTACTTGAGAACAGCTGGCTCTTATGGCATCCAATACAAGCAAAGATGTGGGCAGGAGCGGCTTGGTTCACAGTGCAGTTCAGACAAGGAGGGTAAATTTTAAGACCATCCACATGCCGTTGAGCTCGAGTATGTCCACTTCGTAGTCTAGCAAGAGTAGTTTCACCTGGGCTACTGCTTTTCCCAAGTAAAGCAGCACCAGGGCGATTTCTTTCATACCGTTCATGTGTTTGACCCGGGTAGCAATTTCTGAAAAAGTAAGGCAGCCACCATGTGTAGAATCTTTATGGCTGCCCTCGCGGGCCAAACCATCTGCAATCTCATTCCCATAGACATTCACTTGCGATGGTACCTACTGAAAAAAGATCTTAACATTAGCATTCAAGCTATATAATAGCTGGATAATACTCGTTGTCGTTCTGTCACCATGCCTCCACCATTCAGAAAGATCTAGACCCGTTACAGAAGGAAGTCTACTTTCTTAATTTTCATTAAAAAATGCGTATAAGTAACACTTGACTGTTTAATAATATTGACGAGACAATAATCAGTAGCTTTTATATGTTTCAATTAATTTTATAGGAATTTGAGACTACCATATTTTTTTTATCAATATTGGTTTAATATTTCAAAGTTTGGGGGAAATATCAGTTCGTATTACTTACATCAAATAAAAGAAATTTACGCCGATTTTCTTAAATGAGATTTTTATATTAAATTCATAGGTTACACATTTATTACCTGATGTTATGATTTTAAAACTGTTTTTATTTCAAGGGATATTTTTTATTTAATATAAATTCAATACTTAAACTAACATATGACATCATTATCAGCCTCTATAGTTTCAGTAATGTTTTCATATTTAAATATCGATACTATAATTAAGATTTAGTGTAAAATATTTTAATTAATTGCTGGCCCATAAATTCAAACGCTGAATTTCGAGAAAAAATTCGCTAATTTTTTTAAAATAAAAATCAAATTTCTGGCATTGCATTTACAAATTTATTTTTGAATTGGCTTATTTTTTATGTTTACTAATAGCTGCCTCCCTAGCGTATATCTTTAGTTTTTATTTCTCCTTCAAAGTCTCAATACAGCAAAGAAAGGAGGCTCCTCATTATCATCCATCTTCGTCCCCTCATTATCGGGAATTCCCAGGTAAAGTGCTCGCTAAACACCCTTAACTATCCGGCCAGTGTTTGTAATTGCTGCGTTTTGGTAAACGATTTTCCAATGAAGATGTCCTGCTCTATCGTTGGAGTGGAATACCAATACTTTCCTTGAAAACATCGCAGATAGTTTCTAAAGGGAAGCGATATACAAACAGGAAAAGCCTTTATTGTTTTTCACTAAGAAAATTTTTAATTCTTTTTCCGCTACAATGAACTGGTACTTTTTCTTTATAGGACCAATGAAGAAAAAAATTACGAATGCCCTCTTTTTTATGTCAATCTAATGACGAAAAAATGTGTTGCCTTTCAAAATATTGTCGTGAACTTAATGTCGTGTGCCTATACTTTTTATGGTATTTTAGTCAAAAGAATTGTTGTCCAAATTTTTTAGATAAATCGAAAAAAATGTTTTGTTATCAAAGTAATCTCTTCGTTTCAGCTGCAATTAAAGTATCGGGGATAAGTCAAATTGAAAAATATTGAATACATTTAAGCAAATAAATAAAAAAAATGGATATTGCACACTTTTTTTTTTACTTAATGAATGAATTTAATTTTTGAACATTGTTCCTTGGAAAATTTTGGAAAGGATAGAATTAGTTATCAATTTTCTACATGCATATGCACGCATGCAAGCAGACACGCAAGAACATACACACACACAATCATATATTAAATTACTATAAACCTAAATCACATAATTAAATAATATGTAGAAAGATAGTGCAGGTCAAAATAAAATCGTTGCATATTATATTAGCATACTCTTAGCAAGTGAGTGAATATTAAAGTCACACTATTTAGCTACTCGAGGGGGTTTAGCAACGGACATCGTAACTTTGAACCTTGGTAAAGTGACGAGGGTGACAAATGAGCTTCCACCTCTTCTTCTAACTTCCACACCACGCCAACGAGAGGACGTTTGAGCTTCGACAAATTTAATGTGCCTCGCTCCCCTATGTGGTGGGTCTGCAGAGACACTAGGCTCGAACTTATGTCACACCAGCCATGAGTCAGCGACCTATAGCAAACTCTTATACTAAGGATTAAGATGAAGAGCTGTACACTGTTTTACTGCACCAGCCTTCCTCTAAATTTCTCTGTATTAGTGGGCTGTAATAAAGAGAATAAAAATGTAAGAAAAATTTATTGGTAAGACTAAAATAATTTCAAAGAATTTTTATTATTTATATGCTCCCTGCTTTTTTATCTTTCTTTCTTTTTTTGGTCTTTATGGTGCATTTGTTTTGTATAATTTTATTATTTCTTTTGTATTTGTAAGAAAGTTGGAATTGTTTAAAGTGTAAACTTTAATTTTTTACAATAAAGACTGGACGTGAGGGTGGTTGCTTCCGGAGGTATCGGTTGTAGCTCTAAACTCTCTTCGAATGAGCTCGGTTCCCTTTTGGCATTCATCATGATCATCATCTAGGAATGTCATTCTCATCAACGAAATTTCACCAAGTATGGCTGCAATAAAAAAGCACCCAAGGAAACAAAAAGGTTTTAAAATACTTTAGATTCATCCATAGAAAACTTTGCTAAGGAAAAATGAAAAACTTAAGAGAATTAGGGGTAAAATATACTGGAAAGAAAATATTTACGATAAAGTTTTTAAAAAAGTGGTTAGGTGACATCTTTATCAGTGATTTAAAGAAAATAGTCCTCTTGATAGCAACATAATCTAAGATAAATAAATCACAAAAAAAGAAAAAAAACGAATTCCAGGAATAAACAATTGTCGTTGAGCTTTTTTGTACAACTAAATCAATATTTTAAAAAGTCGAAGCATTCTACATTTTTAATTTAATATGTACTCAAATAGTAATAATTTTTCACTGTTTATATATTTTGATTGAAATTAGTGACGATTAATGATCTATAAGAAATTCAATCTGAGTAAAAATAAATAAATAAATGAAGCTTTTATTTTAGGTCTCGGTTTCAGAGGTTATACTGCACGCGAAACGGATTCCATTTTCTGAAATTGCTTCTGAAAAGCGCAGAGTTGAAGTGAAATACACTTTCAAATTCAGTATTTACTGGCATTTACAGAGGCAGTAGACAGAAAAGATTAATATTTTGAGATAATTACTGAGTCTCTCTCTCTCTCTCTCTTTTAATAGGGAATATCTTCGACTTTACCAGAATTTTAGATTAATATTTATAGCAATTTAGAGATTAAGGTTCATTATTATTTTTGCAAATTATTTACATCTACCTCACACATTTACCTATTTCTGTTGTATTTGCCTTGTGAGCAACTTCTTTGTTTATTTCATTTTGTTGCAGCTTAGGGATCCTTTGAAATCATTTATTTAGTAGTAAGAAGTGATTAAGTTCTTTATTTATTTTATGAATGACACCTCTGATTATGAAGGACTCTAAAATTAGAAACAGGTAAAATATATAGTCATATAATATAGCGCATGAAAAAAAAATGGATGATTTTTTTTTATAAAATCAGTTTTAAAATACTCTATAGTCTTCTTAAAGTTAAGCTGCATACGTGTATAAAGAAATAGACTTTCCAAACAACTTCGGATGCTGAAGTGCTATTTAATCACGAACGACGGACTTTATTTGACCGGAAACCATTTTTGGATGAATGTTTGACGTCACAACCAACTAGATGGAGGCTATATTGCGTGGGAATAAATAATCGTCTGTGGAGATGGATGCTATATTGAGTTCGCAGGATTCAAAAGTAATACTAGAGAGAAATTGGAGACGGAGCAATTCTTCTTGAATCAAATGGTGATTTGTGTGGGTTGTTGTACGATACAAAATACATAAATCAAATCACAATTTATACATTTTACAGAGATGTAATCGGCACTGTAATTAAATATTTTCATTAAAAAAGCATCTGATAAAAATATTTCTTAATTTTTTATAAATATACTAACTGATATACCCGTTCTTCGCACGGGTGAATTGAAAAATTAAACCATACAGATTGAAGGATAAAGGAATTTTTAATGAGTTAATTTTTCGTGAATTGCAAATTACGTAATAAAAAGATTTTAGCGTGTCTCAACTGAACAAAAAAACCCTATTTGTTATAGTCTGAAGGTATAATAGCTGATAAAAAGGATTTTTTTTATTTATAATGTCCCGTAACTCTCTTGTGGGTCGATTTTTGGAAACAACTCCCTAAGCTAATCTCTGCTCAACAAAATTAGCATATTGTTGCAAATTTTGCGTAATAAACACTTAAAATAGTGTAAATAATTTATATCTGGATGTTTAATAGGTAAATATTACTTTCTGTTGTATTTATTTTATGCTAAAATTATAATATTCACAAGCAACGCCGTTCCTTACTTTATAATGGTGATTCAATGGAAATATAGCGGAATGTTGGTGATAAAGCCAAGTTGGAATCCTTTTTGGCGACCACTTTGGCAACTTGGTGTCTGATTGAACGGTGCAAAAAGCTGCTTTGCTGTAGCACCACCTGGTGGAAAGCTGCAACAAAGAGGATAGCACAAAAACCTTCTCCCCCCAAAAAATACATATACAAGTCAATTTTCATAGTGATTGGTTGAACGGTGTTGGAGTGAAGCGATTTCATATATACATACAAAAATTCATATTTATATATACCTAGATTTATTTGAATGTGAGAATATTAGCAAAATGGGTTACATTTCGGAAACGAATACATTTACTGGTCGCAGTTTGTATTATACCAGAGCTCGAAAATTAAAGAAATACATAGATTGATGCTCACAAAAGTACTAGATTATTCACGGAATATAAGTCCTTCAGGTAATATAGTCTTTCAAAAAACTACATATTATGTATATCCTGTAACGCTCTTTCATTTCATGCATGTATAACCGATCTTCACATGATTAAGATACATTTTAACTTTGTATACAGTACAAATAAGATTTCAATCCCTTGATGCCTTATTAGTTTTAGATAAATGTAACAAATTTTTGTTAATTTTAATTTTCTGTGTTTGTATAGTTATGGTTTGACGTGTAATTAAAATATGAAAATTGAAAAATATAAGCTTTTCTACTTATTATAAGAGATATTTATTGAGTGACGAAGTTTATAAAATCGATTGTTTTCCCGAATTTCGAAGAAAATCTACAGATAAGGAGAAAGAAAATAAGTGGAACACTTTTTTGTAATATAATATGAACATTTTAAACATGTTTTTTACCAAGAATTTAATTCATATTTTTGCAACACTAGTAAAATATTTAGTGCAGGAGCCTTTTTCTCCTTTAGGAAGTAAATTTAACACTTGAAGAATAGAAGAATCATGGTTTATAAAAATTTTCAATTTTTTTAGTATACACAACACAATTTTCAAATGAGAGTTACAGATTGATTCCAAAAATAATGGGACCAATTTCAAAGCATCATAATTTTTTATTAAGTTATTTACATGAAATTTTCAATGTGGTTTCCCTTAGCATTGTACACTTTACGTAACCCTTTAGGTCAATCCAAAAGAGCTTTTTTGAACATTTTTTGGAGAACTTTTCTAACTTCCTCTTTGATTGCATTTGAAGCGCTTGAAGTGTTCTTACTTTACGTCTATTTAATTGTTTTTTTAAGTATCCCCATAAAAAATAATCGAAATGAACACAGTCAAGAAATAGATGCAGCCATTTTTCAGGAGGAAGAAAATTTAATTTTTTTTTTATCTTTCAGCCGTTTTATGGTTGTTTTTGCAGTATGTACTTGGTGCAGAATCTTGGGGGAAAATTAAGTTTCCTGGAGACGAATGACGTTTACTTGCTTTGATCATGCGCTTCAAAACCTGATTAAAAATTATGCATTATCTATTTTAGCCTTTGCTTCCACAAAAAATATTTTTGTTAAGCCTTGAGAAGACATTCCTATTCATATCATAACACTAGACGGCCAACTTGCCTTTTGCAAAACAGCTGCTTCTTTGCGACACTTTTCACGTGAATTATATTGCATCTCCATCTTTTCAGATGTGGATGCCATCATTGCTACGTTTCATCAGAAGTTGTCCATGTTTTGTATCTACCTTTACGTGAAATTAAATACAGAGGGGGAAGAAGGTTTTCTTCGGTCTTTTCAGACATTTGATGATAGACTGATTTATTCACTTTTTTATTGCTTATTTCTTTATCTGACGATGAATTGTCAATTGCGATACCTGTAGTTCCTTTGGTAAAGTTCTTTGACACAGAGGATATTCAACAGCGATAAGTCTTTTTAGTTTTTTTTCTTTTTTACCAAAAGGACTCCTTTCGCTCACATTTTTTTCCTGGGGCTTTTAATTGCCAGCCAAATTTCATCTCTCTTCGAAGTTCAGACAGTAATCCATTAGAAAGATGTTATTTTTTCTATTGTTTTTTAAATTCTTTATTTATAACAGAATTAGAGCAATCATCCTTCAAGAGCTTTAAAATTGCTTTTTGAATTTGAGGACCTAATTTCGGAACCATAATTTACTCCCTCTAATAAAAACAATTAGATTGGTAATTTAAACAATTCATTTTTTAAATAAAACTGGTAATAAAGCGATTAAAATTTACTATTAATAGTTATATGCTTTTAAATTTGGTCACACTAATGTTGAATCGACCTCTAAATCGTTATTATTTTTTTATTTTATATTCCAAATTTCAATATAAAGTGAACAAAGGACTCAGTAATTTTATCGAAAGCATTCCAAACACGGTGCATCATGCTTAGAATTAGAAATCTAGGTCGCTGCATTTTCGTTCATCATATAGTTATTAGTTAGATAAAATGCACATTTTGTCTAATATAAACATTGAAACTTAGAAAAAGGATAAAAATTATATTCAGAATTATGGTTTTTCATAACAGAATGAGAATAGAGGTATCATCCAGAGTATAGATCTTTTAGAACATAAAATTAAAAGTAATTTTCAGACTAAACTGGAAAAGAATGATACTAAATCTAGTACATGCATTATTAATTGCATAAATCTCACCATAGGCAATAGAATTTAAAATTATAAGCTTGAGAATATTTTAAATAATCCCCCTTATATATAATGTTCTTTCATATTTTTTAATTGTAATACTTAAAATCGCTTTTTTGTTTTGCAGAAAATGAATAAAACTGAGACTAATTTAAAAAATACCTATTAAAATTTTTGAGCTAATTTTAATTATTTTTGATAAATTTTTCTTTTTGAAAATTCTTTTACCTAAATACTTTTTTTAGGAAAGGACAAAGGAAGAACATATTCTTCCTTTCAAATTATTTCGAGTTATCGCAAAATTCTTCCCAGTAATCGTTATCCACATCCTAAAAAATATTAATGTACATTTTTATCTGAGAACGAGACTACTGCTCGTACGATAAATACGTCATCAAATGACGTCACGTAAGAACAAATACATGCAGCCCGTGTTAATTTTATTTAGGACTAGCTTTTACCCGCGGCTCTGCTCGCGTTGATGTTTTTAAATAACTCTCAAAGTCGTAATCATTATCATTAGAAAGTAAGTAATATAATATGGTAATTTTTTTTATTGCTTGACTGGAACCAATAAAATTTAAAAATTCTAAAATTGAGCTTAGTTTAAAAAAACTGAAAATGTAATTTATTATAATAATTAACAACAAAAAATTAAATAACTTAAGCTATTAATATTTTTAAAAATCGAAAGTATCTACGTTTAATATATAATTTATCTTTAAAAGAGCTCAAAACAGAACTGTGTACCATATATTACGTGTCCTTCCGTCAGTTGCAAATATGTGAAGATTTGAGCATTGGACACCGATCAGGCTACATATAGTTGGCCATGGTAAAAACATTGCTTTTCCAAATGCACCCCTGCTACCTGAAATGTTAGCTTTGTTAATAGCAACATTAAAACTGGGGATATTGAAATCGCGCAATTCGCTAAAACTATTTCCTTTCCCTCTTTAAAATGTGGTAGAAAATTTGCATTAAAATATCTGGGATTGTCGGAATAGAGAACTTCTTAGCCAACTTGGCGATATTTCTCAAACTTTGAGTTTGACATTTAACAAACGTAACGTAATAAACGTTATACGTTTAATAAAAAACCATTTAAAAAATTGCTTTTTTGTAAAGATGCTAAATTACACTGTGTTTCAATTCACTGTGTTATAAATGTGAAAAATTTCCATTATTAAAATTTCCATTATTGACCAAATGCATAATTTTGCGCCAACTTGGTGGGGAGTAAGCAAAGTCCCACGGTTTTACCCGCATAATTTCCGTTCCCGTAGGAATATGGAGATAAAATGTACCTTATGTTACTCGCTGATAATGTAGCTTTCCATTAGTGAAAGAATTTTTAAAATCGCACCAGCCGTTTCCGAGATTAGCCGGAACAAACAGACAGACAGACAAAAATTTTAAAAATTGATTTTTTGATATAAGTACCGTAAATACCTTTAAATGCATTTAGTAACAAACTGCTAATTTGAAATTACAAACAGACACTTCAATTTTATTTATTTATATAGATTGGTATTATAATAACTATTGTTTAAATGTGACTAAAAAATGTAAATAAAAAAAAAAGAAAGGATTAAAATTAACCGTAAAACTTATCAATTTTTTGTTTCTTGCATTGCCTTTTGCTTATGAAGCCTTGATTCATTATTTTTAAAAGTGCACCCGAAACAGCCGATGCTCTACTTAACTGAACAGTGAGATAACTATCATAAAAAAAATTATGGCACGTGTCAGCGTATTATCATGTGCGCGTAACACTATTATGTCTCATGAAGAGCATCGGTCCCAGTAACCAAAACAACGACTTCATTAGCTCAGCTTGGCGTTCAATTTGGCATTCATCTTGGCATTCAGTTTCACGTTCACCCGTATAGTTTCCGTTCCCGTAAGAATACGGGAATAAAATATAGCATATGTTACTCCCGTTAATGTAGCTTTCCATTAGTGAAAGAATTTTTAAAATCGCACCAGCCGTTTCCGAGATTAGCCGGAACAAACAGACAGACAGACAGACAGACAGACAGACAGAAGACAGACAGACAGACAGACAAAGACAGACAGACAAAAATTTTAAAAAATGATTTTTTGATATAAGTACCGTAAATACCTTTAAATGCATTTAGTAACAAACTGCTAATTTGAAATTACAAACAGACACTTCAATTTTATTTATTTATATAGATGCACGGTTCGGAAAAATTCCATACTTTATCATGTTTAATATTTATAGTTGCTTTTGTGTGTGTGTGTGTGTCGAATTTATAAAGAAATTCTTAATGAAGTTGTTTTTTTATAAATTTTCCATAAAATATTTTGCTTTAGGTGATTTAAAAGAATCTATACGAAAGACGGTGAGATAACTATAAAGCTGTTCGATTGCGCACAAAAAAAGAAGATAATTAGCAATTTTATTCCCATCATTATTTCGAGTAATCTACATTTTTATTCAACAAAACAGTAATGGTATATTGAAATGAAATTGCGTTGGAATAATTGTTCTTTATGTTAATTACCACACGAAATTAAATCCCATAGGTTGCCTTCTGACAATTGTAATTTCTTGATGAAATTCTTTCTGTTTTAAATTATTTTTGGTGATTTATACATAATATATATATATATATATATATTCAAAAAGTCTTTACTTACTTTTGGATACAGTGTAATTAAGAAATAATATTTCGCAGATACTATGCGTCACAAGAATTTCAACAACATAAAGCATTCAATATTGTGATATAAGGTTTTTTAATAAAACTGTAATAACGTTTATTCCTAAGAGATTATTTTAAATCACATGAAGCAGGTTTTCTTCGGCATAGAAAGATGAAATATTCTTACTAACAATACTTTAATTCGATAAATAATAAAATTATATTCAAAATTCAGAAAATAAATCCGATGAAACATTTCTGTTTTGAAATAGATTTCAATACTTTTAATTAAAGCAACTAATGTTATCTTAATATCGTAGAGAATGTTAGAGGCAGAAAACTAGAAAACGTACCACTGAAAAGTTTGCATAATATCAGAAAGAGTAATTTATTTTCCTTTTCTGTGAGATTAGAAATTATATTTTTATTTTCGTTCTCAAGCAAAATGAGTAATTTTTCTACTATGTATTGCCATGATTACTTATGTTTGAAAGAGGGAATAAATCTTTTTTTCCATGTTTTTTAAATTTTTCTCTTTTCAATGTAAACTTTAAGCTTGCTATTATGATTTTAAAAGGCATACACATTTCTTATGCCTTGAATATAATTTACATTATAAAATATTAGCCGTTACTGTTGGGGGAAAAAAATTAGTTTTGGATATCATGTCCACACTATAGTTTCGATAAACACGTGAATTGCGTGTGAATTTCTTATTTGAACGTTCATCTCAGATGAATATGTAAATTTTCTTTCGCATCGGTTGTATGGTTCTGTAAATATGGTGCTTTTAAACTGTTTAAATAAAAGCTTTGAAACTTTTTTTGTCTCATTAATGCTGAACCTTTAAATTTCTTAACGCAATTTTTAAAGTACATCATAGTTATGACAGTTACTTACCTAGTACGCTGTGTATATCACAATGTTGACTGAATGTATACTATCTATAAATTAATCCTAGTATTAAGTGTCTGATTGTTTTGAAAAACATTCGTACAGCCCTCACTTTTTGATTTAAAATGGACAGGATTTTAGTTTCCAAATGGGATGTATAATTATTTCTTACGCTCCTGTCTCCCCCTTCCCCCAAAATGACTTCTCTGTTCAACAAAATAAACATGCTTACTAAATTTCAAGTCCCTGATTGATAAAAAATGAGCATTTTTATTTATAATAAACCTTATAATACTTGACAGCATCCCTTGGAAGTCACTATCTGATAAACCCGTTCTTAGTCTATCAATACATCAGAAAAAAAATCTTCTATACCGAATTTCAAATCTGTAGATCTAATAGCTCAAAAACGGATTGTTTTGTTTATACACCCACGTAAGAAGTTGGAACATACTTGGAATACAACCCCTTGGAAGTTGATTTCCGCAAAGCAGATTCTTAACGGATTTCTAGTGAAAAAAGAAAGATGTTTGTTAAATTTTGAATTTGTAGGTCTAATATTTCAAAAACAGGAATTTTTATTTATAACGTCATCTTAACCAGTCGCAAGCTCTCTTGAGAGTCATTTTACACAAAAACAGTTCTTAGAATATTTTACTGAACAAAAGAAACATGATTTCTAAATTTCAAGATTGTTAATCTAATATTTCTTGCTACCACGGGATCAGTGCATGAGTGAGTTAGTTAGTCGCTATACTACTATACAGGTTAGTATACAGGTATACTATAAAATCTGGTGTATAAAGCGCACTTTTAACACAAAATATAAGACCGAAATTTAAGGATCCGCGTTAAACGTGGGGTGTAAAAATGAGATATTTAAAAATAAAAAAATTAAGCATAGAAAAATATGAGGTTTCTATAGATATCTTGTTTATTTAAGAGAAATGACATTCTTTATGAACTTACAGGCTTGTAATTGGAAAAGCTTGGAATAATACCTCGAATAAATGACTTCTAATCACAAGAGCTTTGCTCATGAACATTTCAGGTCCCTTCTTAAAAAAAAGGGTGCGCGTTTTATGCGGCGAATATACCTAAAAATCAAAAATTGCAGCTGCAAAGTATAAGTACGCGCATACGGCTGTGCACGTTATACGCCGTATATTACGGTACATAGATTATTATTATATTTACTTATAGCTTTTTTATTTCCTTTTTTTAACACAAAATTTTTATTAACTCTCCTTATAACTCTGATGCCTACATAGATTAAAATACTTTTTTGTGCAAGATTATGAAAATTGCAAAGAAGAAACACAATATATTCCTTTTTACTGAAAAAAAGTTTTTTCTTGTATTAATTATAATACAAATTTTAAACATAGTCTTGTAAAAGTGTTTTACTTTTTAGTAACAGACATCACATCTATGCAACATTTTTTTAAATAGATTTTATTTTAGAAAGATGTTTTTAATTTTTTCTTCCACTTTTGACTTTTTTTAAAAAAATGTACTCCTTTTTCTCTTTTCAGCCAAAATATTGATTATTCAGTTAGGTGACAAAATACTTCATGTAACCGATATTTTTTAAACAAATTTCTAGAAAAAAATTCCATTATCCATTTTTTGCTTCTTTCGATTTTCCTTTAAGTAAAGGGACTTTGATTGTTAATAAATCCATGTTATAAATTTTGTTCTAATTAAATTCTCTTTACTACCTCTTTTGTAAAAGTTTGCAGATAATTGGTAGAGAAGTAAAAAATTGTTGAGGCTTAAAATTAATCTGGAAGAAAAATTGGAGGATTTTTTAAAAATATGGACTTAACATAAAGGACAACTTGACTTGAACAATGTAAGGATGGGAAAAATTATTCTCAACTTTGTATAAAGCACAAAAAAGAAATACATTTCTAATCGTTTCTAAAAGTTAAACTAAGTTATAGAACATATTTTCTTTTTTCGTCAGTAAAAAAGATGTGTTGAGTTGGATAAATATATAATTACTTCAATAATACTTTGAAAGATGAAGTTTTTAACATCCATTATTCATTTGAAAAAACGAAAAGAAAGAATATATGGTTTTTTTTCCAATCCCATGGGAGATCTAAATGGTAATTTTAATTGAAACACAATGCTAGCCATTACAATTTCAACGCCATGAATGAGGCAAACGCTAAATCAGTATTTAACTAAGGAAATGTGCTGGGATATGCATATGATTAGCATTTAAGAGCTATCGAACAATGTCAGAGGGAGAAACGGCATCTAAAATTTTGAATAAAAGGTAAGTTACGCAGTAGGATATAGATAAAGAAACGCATTTCTATGAGGCTGCTTGTGAGATCTTTATATTACTCGTGTGAAAAGGAGAACTGGCTACCACAATGAGTAAGAATTCAATAGAGGCATATTTAGGATCTATTGAGAGTGGTTTATCGTGCTTTGATAAGGCTACTCGTATTGGTCAAAATCCAGACTGTCATGAAAAAAAGGAATTCATGGGTTCAGGAGTGACATCCTGAACACCATGCAGGATCTCAACGGTTTTCCACCTCTAACGCCCAAGATAACAGATGTGTTGTCAGGTAGACCTTATAAGATCTTAGAGACGCAATATGGACCTAAATTCAAAAATTAGGCTTAAAGTACGAGAAGCATACAAATGGGTTGTGCAGGAAGATCTGTAACAGTATGGACTGTTTGTATGTAGATTTATTATATATATATATACGGATTCCCTCGACATACAGCTTAAAAACACACGACAACAGTGCTGCTCTTTAATGACAAAAATAAGCACCGGGTGGTGGTGGTGGGTATTTCGTCATCTTTACAGACAATATGAGGCTCTACGCATAAAATCATGATGGCCGTACGCATTTCTGGACATTTCGATTAGAACGCAAGTAGTTTTTTTTACACTCGATATCCTTTCATATTGGAATTTGGTGTGATAATATGGTAAACCCTTTTTATTGATGGGTGAACACATTTGTATCTTAGGTAATCATAACAGCTAACGTTAATTTTCTCAGATCTAAAGTCGGTGATGTTGCCTTATCTTCGTAGCTTCGGAGATGTCATCTTTCAAAAAGATAAGGAAAGACAGCATGCTGCCAGACGTGTCTTGACCTACCTCGACACAGAATGTGATCGACTGTTACCCTGGCCAGCCCGATATCCGGATCTCTCACACACTGGAATTATCTGAGAATAGGTTGTTGAGGGACTGGACCACCAACGCTTTCAAGCCATTACAATTGAGGAAACATGCCATTGATTTGATTCAGCAGCATGGAATGATTTGTAGGAATCCGTCATTCAAGCCCAATTCGACTGAATATCTAACCAAATTAGGCGGTGTGTATTAGTTTCTAATCCGTATACCCTCAAACTGATTACAAATTTAATCCAGTTTACCCTCCAATGATATATGCGTACAATGCGTTTTGTCACCATATTTCCCCAAATCTAAGCCGCACTATTTTTCCAGTGTCAATGCTACTGAAAATGGGGTACAGCTTAAAAACGAAGGCGAAGGCGTTGGATGAGGGAAATTGAGTTTTCATCCCTTTTAAAAAGAAAAATGTCACCGTCTATTCTGTCCACTTGCATCGATGACATCCTGTTCCGCAATTTATCTCCAGTATTCAGTCTGTCCCAAACATCCTTGTCTTTTCTTGAGTAGGAAATTTTTTTGTATACTCTTCTTTTAGTGGCTTAAACATCAAAGATGTCGGTAATAGCATCAAGATGAGAGAGAGCACTATGACGCAAGTATGGAAAGGAAGGCAATTTTATATGCAGAAAAAACGGAAAAAGTGCATCCGACACTGAAAATTTGACAAGAAAGAAACAAAATACATCGGTGGTGTATACAAAATGATATAATTTTTGCTTGTAAATGTCAGCAGCCTTTAAGAATTTTTAAAAAAAACTATTCTATAATTCATTTTTTTCGAAAAAAATGTTGCATAACAAATACATTGGATGGCACGGAAGATGACATCGTGTAGATAAAGCGAGGCCAGCACCAATTCCAAAGTTAGCTGTGACAATGGGAACGACGAATCATTTTCGATATATCATACTGGCGACTAGAGCTATTATAAGTTCATGTATATATTTAAAAGTTTTTAGTACTCTAAAAATAAATAAATTATTAATTTCTTGTTATTTCTCATTAAAATCCCCCCCCCACCTTAAGTATCGGTTATTGATGAACCTTCTACGCCACTATTTATTTTTTCCTCAAAAACGTATAGAGAACTGAAGGTGTGGTTTATAATCGATGTGAGCATTTTTTCACAAAAATATTCTGAGAACTTCGATGGCGACTCAGATTCGAGTAAATATGGTTTTTGTTTTATTTCCTTGTGTATTAACCGATAGTGCAGTATTCTTATTTATCATTATTTTACTACGGGGAATGATCAGAAAAAAATGGTATAAGCCTCAGCATTTGAAAACTACATATTGTGGAGAAAATTTGTTTCCCTAGATAGGAGACAAATGGCGCTATTTGTCGTACAGTTGGTTTGTGGGTTTCTAGTGAAGTTCCCAGACAGTTCAGGACGACTGAAATGGCAAGACGCTTAGAAAATTGGTCTTGTTTTTAAGTGCAAGCCGTGATTCGATTTTTATGGGCAAATAACGTATCTGCATCTGAAATTCACAGTCAAAATGGAAACGTGGAAGCTCATGGTAAAGAAGCAATGAGCAGACAACATGTAGCGAAATGTCCCTCATTTCAATCAGGCAGGCAGTTTATATAAAAAATATTTAAAAAAAAGTTAAATCTTCTTTTTTTGTGTGAATATTTTACGAATTATAATGCTTTTTTATTTATTCTAACAATAAAGATTCGGATCCAAAAATTGTAAGCATTAAATATCTATTAATGTTTAGAATTAGTAATTAAATGACATTAGGGTTGTCTTTGTTAATATTTGCAAATTTACTGCTATTAACAGGAATATGGAAATTCAAATTGCAGAAGAAAGCTACTCCCTATTTTTGCATAAATAAAACATGAAAATTGATAATTTATTTTCTAGTTAAAATCCAGCGCATTTTTTAGTTATATCGCAGATCAAATGTCGTCTTAGATTGTGCCCTAATTAAATGGATGAGTATTACCTACAGATGGGGCTTATTTCAACACACTTTTACGAAATTCTAGTTTTTCTGCTTCTGACTCCATTTTCAATGTTATCAGAGGAATAAAGAATTATCTTGAACATATGAGCAACACGAAACCAACTATTAACTTAATAATTTTAAAATGGCTAAAAAAATGGCTACTTGTCCTTTTGAAATCTAATTGTTTGAGATCTTATTAACATTGTATTTAAGAGCAGTACCAGGACCATTGGTACTAATTTCGAACCATGGATAAAATTACACAGTTGACACCTGATCTGGCATCTAATTCTCCAAACTTCCATACCACGCATGTGGCCGCAGTAGCCTAGTAGCCAAGGTAACGGACTAGTGGCAGACATGTCTTTAGTTCGAGCCCATTACTGCTGAAGACTCCGAGGGAAGCGATGTACATTAAATCTGTCGAGAGATCAAACATCCTCCCGTTGGTGTGGTTGGTAGTTAGGAAAGGAGGTTGCCAGCTCAAGTGTCGTCCTCATCACTTTGTGACGGATCTATACGAGACTCTACTAATTTCTTGGGGATTCTTCTGGGGAAAAATATTTGATTTCAACTAACTTTTTACGATTAAGAAAGCGTGATTATGCAAATGAAGTATATTATATAAATTCTGTACTCACGAGTTTGAAGAGTTAGCAAAGAGTTGGAAAGTGAGTTGGCGAGTTAGTTTGTTAGTTGAAGATTGAAGAATCGTGGAATTATCAAGAGATTTTGGAGTTCGTCCATGAAAAGGATTACTGAGAGTGGATCCAACGACAGTGATTAAATCCAGATAAATATCTCCTGAAAGATTCAAGTGTAGAATCTGCTTCATAAAAGTACAGGCATCGTGAGCCTTGTTTAATTAGAGTGAGAGTGAGAGAATATTAACGTCGCACTGATTAGCAACACGAGGGCTTTTGGTGACGGTCCGCGTAATTTTGAACCATGGTCAAGTGATGCGGACGACACCTGAGCTGGCACCCCCTCTCCTAACTACCACACCACAACAACGGGAGGACGTTTAAGCTCTCGACAGAACGTGCATCGTACCCCTACACGGCGGGTCTTTAGTGGTACTAGGATCGAATTCATGACATGCTAGCCATGATCCGATGCCTAGACCACTCGGCCACCTCGGCCGTTTGTTTAATTAGAAGTTAGCTTATTAGTGCGCTACGTAGTTTATATTGAGCGTGTTTAAGCTATCGGGGAATCAGTTGAGGGTCCGTAGTATTATCCCCGTGTTATTGAATCTCACCTCCGTGCTCTACTATCTGATTGGTTAACTTAATTAGAGTGAAACATGTCTTGTGATTATTCAGTTTCTCCCACACCTTTAGCCGGGCCTGCGGGTAGACAATGAGTTTCAGATGGAAGCAGGAACCGTCCGGCATTACAACTTGACCATAGTTCAAAATTAGGAGGTCCGTTGCCAAAAGCCATCGTGTATAGCTGAACAGTGCAACGTTAATATTCACTCACTTACTCCGTACCACGCCAACATGAGAATTCTGCACCTCCACAGATTTTATGTACATTAAAGGGTTCAATGACAAAAGGATTATAATCCACATTCGAATGGAAAAATTTTGGTGCCTTGCTCGTGACTGTAAACAATCTACCATCAAGTTAATTTGATGACACACTTTTAGAAGCATAAGTGAGACCAGACAAGGATAATTGAGTAAAATCTGTCTAATTACTTAATAATACAGAAATAAATCTATTTCATAGCATGAACATTTTTTAAATTTCCAATGGCGGATTACAAGACAACTGGAAACAAAATGAGAAACAGAGAATATTGGCAAAAAAGAAGAAACAAAAATAAATAAATAAATAAATAAGAAGAAAAGAAACACAAGTGCACATTACAGTCTGTAAATCACACATTTTGTGTCTGGCCTCCCAATATCTGCTCCACTCGGATCCAGAGCTGAGTGCACGGCAGCGTGCCAAATGAATGGCGTCCATTTCTTCATTGGAGTCGCACAGTTTACAAAGGTGGTCCGATGGTAAATGAATATTCAAACTCGACAAATTTCCAATAGCATAAGCATTGAATGTGCTAACACCGTACATAGACAGTGAAGGATAAAAATTTTCGGGCTCCATATTCTTTTCTCTATTTTTCCCATTTCATTTAAAAAAAAAGCGTTGTAAAAATGCATTAAAGAGTTTAAAACAGCATTGAGCATTTTCCGACGAGTCAAGTAAATATAATTTTTTTGATTAAGGAATTTTATGAAAGAAGCGTAGATTTAATACATTAAAAGCTGCAAAACTAATATTTATGCTAATTTCCTAAGGAGATCGTTTATTTTACATGAACAAATTATACTTAAGGGAAGCTGTTTTTTTAAATTCCTCTCTCCAGAAATATATATTAATAAATTTAAATTTCATCGTTGTAAGATACAACAGGAGATGGTAGGATTTCCCATAACGGCTAATGTCCATAAATATTCATATTCAAAGTGCTCTAATCATATGTCCTTAGGAAAATCCTGAGCATTAAGTTTAGATGCTCAAAATCAAAAACTAGTCTTATTTGAGACAGATAAACGATATTACTTCATATTATCGGACAGGACATTAAGAAAGGATATTTTAGCTTAAGAAATGATATTTTAGCTAGAGCATTGATTAATAAAATTATTGCCTTTCATTTTTCGAAAGACTATTCTTTGTACTTATAGCTGACGCCATTATTGTACAGTATAATAATGATTTATGCAATTGAGCTATTTCGATTTTGATAATTGTCCTTTTCGTTCTGAAGGATTTGTACAGTATATCACAAGGATTAATAAAAGGGTCATGCATTTTTATCAAAGAAATGAAGACTGATGCAGTTTGATAAAATGTATTTTGCTTTGAGAGAAGAAAAATAAATAAGATTTTCACAAATCTGTCTAGAGGAGAATCTTTGAACACAAGTCTATATATATTGCGTTATGTTCTCTAAATTGCTTAATCATAGCTATTTCCAAAATCTTCGACAGTCACTGGTTTTTGGGTACGCTTCAAAGTACTCAAAAATAATACATATTTTGGTGAATAGAAGGCCATGTTTTTAAGGTCATATAAGTTTTCATCCTCTTTTAACTTTTCAGAAAAATAGAACATAGTTTAAAAGATACATTTTTAGAATCTGTAACTAACCATGAAGAAAGCTACAGCAATCCCATTTAAAGTTAACATTTTTAGATACTTTGTAGAAGGAAGAAATACGTATATATAGATCATAACTTTCATTAAGCAACGGATTCTTGAGCTGTAGCAAAAAGTAATTTATTCGATAAAAACGATACTTTTGGTAGAATTTCTTTTAGTTATGGAAAAAACATTGCGTTTTACCTTTTTCCGTGGCAAATAAATAGTAATATTTTTCATCCCAAAGTGCTTTTGCTCAAAATGCTCATAGAATTTATTTCTGGAGAGGATATATTTCATTATAAATAAAAAATAGTTGTATTTATTATGTGAGGTTATTGTTTTAAAACCTAATCTGATTTGATAATCAAATGCATGTAAAAATTAATCATTCACTGGGAAAATGATATTTAGTTTCTCATCGACATCAGAGTTCTTAGTAGTTTTTTATTTTAAATGTCCTTTTTTATTATTCTTTTTTAATGTTTACTTACCATATTCGCTGTCAGCTGCGTGAAAGTAAAAAAAATATATTATTAATATCTCTGTAATAATCAAATGATACATGTATAAGCATGTATCAAATAGCAAGCTAGAAACGTCGATTTAATGATCAATTAAGAGTGATTTAATCAATGATTGTATTGGTTGCATTTCTTCACTCTTAAGGCAAATAACTACTTAACCCGGGAGAAGGCGAGCGCTCGATACTAATGATAGTGGTCGTTCAGGGTGACGGGGTCACCCTAATCATTTTTTATAGCCATTTTTATTGTGCACGGTAAAAAGCGTAGCTCCAGTGAATAATTTAACTAAGAGAAAGTATACTTTCCTATTTTTAAGGACTTTTCAATTTTTCTTTGACAATTTAAGAAAAATCAATTCAAACTGAATTAAAATGTTTCAAATGTGCGTGACTTTAATAAAGGACCCAAATCACAGACATTTTTTGATAACATTACAGAAATAATATTTGCAGGCAAAACTGTCATACTTTGTTCAAGTTATTGTAGTTTTATTGTCCTTTGATGATCGACAAATAGAATGTGAAACTTTTTCTGGCTTGTCTTTTTGACAGGGTGTGCAACGTGTCTTGTCATATATAAGTGTGATTTCATATCTGTTTCGACGGAGTTCTTTTGGTAGCATTTGAAACTCTACCTTTCGACTGAAATGTTGGTGTTCATCGCTTTTCTCAAATTTTCTTTCTCACTCTCATGATTAATATACATTTTTTCAACAGGTTCTTCCCTTGCTTGGTCCATTTTTTTAACCGTAGTTTCATTTCCATCCAAAAGAGATCACTGATACTCATTTTCCTTTTTTTTATATTCTATTAATTTACAATTATAAACCAAAATGTACAACACAGGAATTAAAACCACTGAATCGTCCCCAAACGGAAAAATGTAGCATTTTCATAGAAAATATTTTGGAACAAAAGGGGTCTCTCGGAGAACTCAGGCACCCCACTTTCAAAAATGGGACAAGGGCATTTAATTTCCCGTAAATATTGTCATATAAGAGGATACTGAGGAGGTTATAGGTAACAAATAAACAATTTCGCCAGAATTAAGGATTTTGTGACCTTGGGGTGACTTTGTACCCCGCGCGCCTGCTCCCGGGTTAAATACATCAGATATTTGGCATATTGTTGGGTACAATTAATACTCTTGTGGAGATATATCACTACATTTCAGCTGCATTGCAGCAGTATCGTGTGGCCGCGGTAGCCAAGTGGTCTAGGCATCGGATCATGATTAGCGTGTCGTGAATTCGATCCCAGTACCACTGAAGATACGCCATGTAGGGGAGCGATACAGGTTAAATCTGTCGAGAGCTCAGACATCCTCTCGTTGGTGTGGTGTGGTTGTTAGGAGAGGGGGATGCCAGCTCAGGTGTCGTCCACGTCACTTGACCATAGTTCAAAATTACGCGGGCCGTCGCCAAAAGCCCTCGTGTAGCTAAACAGTGTGACGTTAATATTCACTCACTCACGCTGCAGTATCTTCTCTCCTCCCTAATATTTGATTGGTATGAATTAATATTGCTCTGTAACCATGCACCAGGGTTATGCTCGACAAATATTTTGGTCTTGAGCTTCAATTCGATAATGCGAACGACACTTGACTCAACAGCCTCTAAACAGCAAGTGGGTGCTTGAATTTACTAAAAATACACAAGAATCCAAATTTATAGACCAAGAAATCCAATTTTTTTTTTTTACAAATTGTTTTCTGGAATGGTGTAACAAAAGTTATATTTTGCTTTAAGATTGGTGATTGTTCTAATTTTTGAAGTCGTGTGAGTGTGTGAACATTATATCTCTAACTCAGTGCTTCTCAAACTTCCAGTATTTGTGACCCAATTTTCAACCATAATTTTTATCGTGCCCTCCCCCACATACCATAACAATATATTGTATGTAATACTAATGTACTTTGACGTTAAAGCTACAGTACTGTCTTAATTGTGTACCGTACAAATTATCTACTTAAGTATAACATTTTGTGCAGGTTAACTTTTAAGTAACATACACAAAATAAATTTTAAATTAACAATTATTTTTAAATATTATTTTTTTAAAAAAGCTTTTATTTTCTACTTTTTTATATACTTGCGACCCTCACGTAGGGTTATCAAACCTTTTTAGTGAGGTACATCCAAACATTTTGAGAATCACTTGTCTAACTAAATTCATAGTTTGTGTTTAAAATTATATGCAATAAAATGAATTAATCACATGGCAAAAACTTAACTAATCTTAACTGTATCTCCACTCGATTTCTTCCAAAAGAAACCTTTTATATGAACAGATGAGACATAATTAATTTCAGTTCATAATAGATATATTTTTGTAGAAATTAAATTCTAAGAAATACCTTGGTACACTAGAAGAAATAAAATGGATGAACTTGAAGAAAAAATAGATAAAAAACACACACAATGAAGGAAATCTTATAAAAGAATGAAAATTCTCACTATATAATTTGATGAAAATAAGAGAGCTTCACATAGCTGTTAAATATTTAATAATTGCTAGAACAGATTAAAATCTCTTCGTTCTAGGTATTAATTGATGTACACAAATAAAAAAAATCTTTGAAATGGTTTCACAAGTGAATTAAAAAGCAGAAATAAATTAATTTTTTTATCAAGCTGTTTTATTAAATAACTCATTTCAACTCGTTTAAATATTAATTTGAAATAATGCTTTTTTTCTCTTTGCCATTTTTTCCCCTTTCCTTTGAAATATTTAGCAAAATGTATAATGAAAGCATTACACTTTATTTTCATGGATTTTATGTATTTTCGGAATTAACAGAATATTTCAATATATTCCGTAACAAAAGCTTCCTTTTATTTATTTCACTAAAAATAGTTGCTAACTTTGTTGAAAAATTTGTTTCTTTTTTGTCAATCAGTTTTCCAAAATGTGAAAAACGAGCTTCCTTTTGTGGCTGTCCCTTTTTTTAGATAAAAAAAACTGAACAACGAATTTCTGTCGTTGCTGAACATTATAAAAATCAATTCAAATGTATTTTGACTAGATATGATATATATGAGGAATGTATATATACGCTTAGTCGTCATTACATAGTAAAAAATAAATACTCGTAAAATGCCTCATTTTTGAACACAGAGAAATGAAACAAGATCATTTTACCGAAAGGAAAGAATTTAAACTTCGTGGATTAAAAAAATACTTAAGACTTCGTAGCAATACCTCATTAAACGAATACTTTACCACCCCCGTTATATTTGAAACCCAGGGGTGAGTAGAATGGCCAGATGTGTCATTGTATTCTTCAAAAAGAGACCACGTATTCTTCTCTCACGCCTGGGGGCAAAACAGATGCTGAGCTGATTGTTAAAAAAATTTTGATGTTACCACAACTTTTACTTTTCTGAAACCCATATGGGTTTTAGCCACAAGGATTTTTACAAGCAACACTCCTGTTGACAAGTTATCTATTATTTGGTTCCTTCGCACAGGTGGGCCGTGATTTACTTGTCTGGACAGAATGTCGTCCTGTTGTGATAAAGACATACCCAAGAGGGTATTCTCATTGTAGGTTCAATTGATAGTTCAATTGATAGACCTTCCATATGGTGTACGAGGTATGAAGACGTTGTTGATCTCAGTATCTCTCGATGGCGTATTGTCTCAAAGAACCAATGGAGATGGGACTAAGACGAAGGATACCGGGTGCAGATTTACAGCATTCACCAATCATAAATTATTGAAAACTTTAAAGAGTTGCTTAGGGAGGGGTGTTAAAGATCATTTTTTTCCTTCTTCGAACACAAGCGAAAGAGATCGTGGGGGCTGCCGCATTCAAGAGGATCAAGAGATCAAGGAACTGCGAGAACTTCTTCAAGACAAAGTGATAGATTCTGTGAGGCAGCCTCTCCAGGGATTAATCTGGGGCAATACCAGCGAAAGGGGTTGGGGGATAGACGCACCCGTGAGATGATCTTCTGATCTAACATTGATCCAGGGTTGAACTTTTCTCCTGCGAAAGTCTGTAAAGATTCAAATAATTAATAATTAATAATAAATTTTTCAAATTTTTCAATTAATTTGAAATAAAATGTATTTTGGTCTAATGCTGTGTGATTGGTCTCGCTACCAAGTGATGAAGTAGTTTTGAGGGCTCAAGTCGTTACACACCTTTTAGTGTGGATTTTTCATTGTTTCTTTTCAAAGCTATTTAGTGCATCTTTAAGGAAATCATTGGTATTTTACTTGGCCAATGAAAAGAAACATCTTTATTGGAAAACCATTTACCAAAATACTGCTAATAGAAACACAGGAGATATAGTTAAAGAATTAGTGCTTTTTAAGGGAATTTCCGATAATGAGCCGACAAAAATGGATAATAATTATGCACCTATACTTTTTTATTTCTACTGTGATGGGAAAGAGAAAGAAATGATACGTGAGTGTTTTGGTCTCTTGGATGTTAATGGATTTAATTAGGAAGCTCACGGGAGCTTAAATGTACTAATTTCATACACCATAAATTTCAGATTTACAAATTTCGAAAGCCTTCTCCCCCTTTTTGCTAAAATTACTTTAAAGTCGCATTCGATTTCACTCTAAATTGTATCATAAGGCAATTTGGAGTTTTGTGTACTTTCTATTTTATGTATTGTACTCAGATTGTATGCTTGCCTTTTGAGATCTATTCTCTTACTCACATCGTCATAAGTATGCCAACAATATCATTGGATTAAGATAACTCGACTTCAAAGCACATGTTCAGAGTACTTAGAGAGAGATGTGTTTCAAAAGTTAATTTCAGGTACTATTTTCATATTTTCAAAATAATGCACTTACTATAATCAGTTTTCTGAGAAGTTTGAGGAAATAAATTCACCACACATTTCCCTTTATGAGGAATCAAAGTTCCATTTAAGATACTAAAACACTTTATATCGTTTTTCGCATTTCAAGAAATTCCACGTTAGTCAACAGTGCATTTAAACAAACATTAATGTTGAGCTTAAGTTTTCCATGTTTAAAATCTTATTGTTAAAATGTTAAATTTAGATTCTCATGCATTACTGTAAAAACCTTCTTAGAAATATGAAAGTAAAGAAATCAAAAAAGATATTTTAATTTAAGAAAATGCAAATTCTTTTATTTTTGTGTAAATCTATATAAAATAAATTATTATCAGGCAAGTATATTTAATATGTTGGTTTGCAAGAATGAGAAGGACAATGCAATTTTTCTAATAAAACACCTCGCAAAATTGTTCCATATTGACATAAATAATGCCCAAACATCCCTAATATGTAATAAGACGAGGAAAAATAAACGAACTTTTCCAAAAAAAGAAAAAAAATCACAGATAAATTTTTTTGTATGTCTGCTTATGATTACACATTAGAAGCGAAACCTTCTGATTTATTATGGGCAAGGATATCTAATTGTTCGGTTGTGCTACGTCTTCTTTCACGATATTTTCGCATGGGGGCGTTTAGTAGTTCTCTTTTTCATGCCCATTCATCGGTGGATTTGTTTATTTCATTTATTTTCTGTAAAGAGTTTAAATAATTATTCATTCTTCTATATTTATATATGAGAAAATATGATTTAAATGTCAGTTAGGCTAATTATTTAAAAATATTTATATGTAAATTACTTATGTAGACTATATTTATATAATATATATGTTTATATGGTATTTACGTATTATCGCAACAATGCGTTCAAGATAACTCTTCCAGTTGGCAACCCTGATTTCCCATGTGTCGTACTTGCTTAATTGGCAACCATGTGCAACCTTTCGTACAATGTCACCAATACCGTTGCGATAATACGTAAATACCATTTATATAACTTATGTAAAGCCGTAAACTATATAAGACTAAGAAAACTTATGCCCTGAGAGCCATTTACTTTTCTTAAAATTTTCTAAACAAGCAAAAGGAGAAGATAGGAACTCTTTCGTACAATGAATGCTTTTATTTTCTCGTAATATCCTTGTTGTCATCACTAACATAAAATCAAAATATTGGCATTTTTCTCGCCAATTACTTTCAATAAAATTTCGGATTTTAATCCTTTTCGCAAATTTTTGTGCTTAAATGTTCTTTCTACTTAATCAAAAAACAGATCCCATGTTTCGTTTCTTCTTGGCACAGGGTGTACCCTTATTTGTATAGTTTTAAGGAGTTTATCTAATGAAGGAAGACTTTCAGCAACTTAATACGTTGAGTTTACACTTTCCGTTTGTTAATGCAAATATAGCCATGCAACTCATCTTCATTTTTTGTTGCAGAACTGTGGTCGCAAGGGAGTACAAGACAATTTCTTTATCTTTTATAAATTCTGAGGATTTCAAACGTATTTCTTTTAGTTCAACGATTTTAAGCGATTCATATGTTGTTTCACTGATTTCTTCTTATGCAGATAAGCAAGTCAACTTTTGAAAATTTCCAAGCATTATTGATCATAAATAATGTTCAACGGAAATATCAAACTCACCTTTACTAGATGATCCGTTAAGATCTCTGGTTCTCTTCGGAGAGTGGCAGCTTAATAAACAACTTTGATATATTATTATAATATCTATCAGAATCCTTCTTTCAGTTTACTACATATAAGAACAATGCTTTTTTTCAATTATTTTTATCCTCTTTCGTTCACTCGCTGAAGTTGAGTGGAAGTGGTTTGGATTGAAGAAAGGAATTTCAAGGAAAAATATGTGCATGAAATTTTTTCTTAAAAAACAACACATGCCTAAAAAGTTTTCAATTCAAATCTAAGCGACACGAGCACGATTTCCGACTAGAGCCGAAATGAACAAAGTAGCGTAATGGACCCTAAGCTGACGCTTCAGTAAAACGCGCCCTAAAGAAGCTATTTCTTCAAAAAGTAACTGCATTAAAAACTTAAATTTGAACACAATTATGCAGAGGACCGAAAAGGCCACGAACTAGAAAAATCTTGCCTTGAGTGGAGAATATGATCCCTCCTACCCTAGTATTGTGCAGATTTACATAACCTGTTCATGCCAAGTACAAGGTTGCAAACAAGTTGTTGAGGCATTGAACTAAACGCTCTTGAAAAGCCAATTGTGATTCCTAAATCATTTCTGGAGGCTGGTGACGTGCTGCAAAGCACTTTCCAAAAATGTTCCACACGTATTTGATTGGATTTAGATCTGGATACTTCTATATATATCTATATATTTTTTGTTCTGGATATCTATATATTGAGTATTTTCACACTGAAAAATCTTTTTAAAAAGTAAACGAGATGTAGCGTTGACACATCCAATTAACAGAAACTGAAGAACCATAGCATTTCCCAAAAGACGAAAATACAAACGCGTGAGACGAAAAATCTTCGTACAATAGCGGGTCCCTGTGACTGAATATCCTTGGAAGATATAGAGGCCAATAAGTGCGTACCAAACATTATACCTCTTTAAAATGAAAACTCCGCGGCTTTTCCGAACCGATCTCTTTTTCATGACCTTTGTTGCGATATTGTCTCTTATCTGTTATCTGTAGATGTATACACATCTTGAATCTAAGAGTTTTGAATTGAATTTTGATTCACGTCATCCTCTGGACCAACACTAGAAGTACTGAGGAGGGACCTCGAAATTTCGAAACTCGGTCGAGGGACTACAATTGAGTTCGCACTCCACTTTCGCATCCTGCTAACGTGAGGACTTTGAATCATGGCAGAGTTAACGTGCAACAGCCCCTCACGACAGTTATTTAGTGGCTTCTGAATTTAAACTCAATCTCGCCAACCTTCGGTCCATCCCCAAGTCCACGTGGACAGGAATCTCAAGTTGATCTGCTCTCATCTTAACTATACTAGAGTACATTTGACTTTATTGATGATGTTGCTCTTAGGTATCTGGCAGCATATAAAACACCATTTTTGATGAGCTGGCGTTATGGTACACATCATGTTGACCATTGTGCACATTGTACCGCTTCCTGGCCATAGTAAAACACGATATTTGCGTTTTAATAGTAAGTTTTGTGGTTTCTCCCCTTGTTTGCATTCTAGCCCTTCTCTCCTGTAGGACAATATACTGGTCGCTCGCTACAGAAAACTACCATTAATGAACTTTCAGTTCCTGTAGTTTGAAAAGGCGTCTAAAATTTGTAAAGCGATGCTATGAGGAATCTCAATTCTGCAGCTAAATAAATTATACTTCGATCTTTTTTATCTTCTGAATAATACGATTTAGGATTAGGTAATCCTGATGTTTGACGCATTACTATGAGACCTCAACTCGGTGTCTTTTAAATCTATGTACACCGTGCAATGTTTTTCTCAGTCAAGCTTGCGTTGTAAGCATTCTTTTTATATCTCCAACACTCGCCGGGGGGGGGGGGGAGAAGACGGATAAATAAGGAAATTCTACGATATAAAATTTTTTTTTCAGAAACTCTGTCAAGGTCCTTTTATTGCATTCCGAAGCCTTCAGGTTAATTTTATGGATAGCAGTGCACAGAAAAATCATACTTTGAAAAGACGTATTTATACGTCCAGGGAAATTAACGCTTTGACTGAGCGAGACATTTATGTTCACCGGTGGTATTTAAGAGATTAAAGTCGTATTGCGTGTGCAGCCTAGCGTCAAAGTATAGTATTATTGAATTAAATATATTGTTATTGTACGGGGGGACGCGATGAAAATTTATGATTGAATATTGGGTCGCAAATACTGAAACTTCGAGAAGAACTGTTCTAAAGCGTGAATAACGGAGTTACAATTTTTTTGAAGGCCCTACATTGAGGACAATTCGTATTCCATTAATAAGCTTTTTTTTAAAAATAAAATTAAGGAAAACGTGTTTAAACGCAAGTAAAAGAATACATTCACTTATCCATTTGAACATGTTATCCATAGACTGATTACAGATGGACATTAATCTTACTAACTCATAAAAATATCAGTTCCTGTCCTCTATTCTTTTATATCGTTCAAAGTAGTATCACAAAACAGGAACAAGCTTTGGAAACAAATGACAGATCATCCCAACGCATCAAATAAATATACCTTACTTGATTGATGAATTTTATGCAGGAAGCATTTGACGCTTGTTTTAATTCCCATGATATGACGGCTAGGTGGCGTAGTTGGTTTGATCCTATACTCCTAAGTTTGCGCGTTCAAACATGGCCCAAATCGGGGGATTTTCATGGTGCAAACACTCTACAGCAACAATGTGGCATGTAAAAGATTGGTTGAGTGCCTATTTGGATTGTGTGCTCTTGGCAAAATTAAATTTCATGCCTGGTTTCGCATCGTCAGAGCTCAGGTGCTTTTCCTCTGGGGAAAAAACTGGGCATCAAAATTATTTGCGGCGATTGGTATTCCAACTATATGATGCCGCATTAAAAAGAAATACTAGCTCCCGGAAAATATACTTGGTCTCCAATGGTAATACACCAACCCGCAGCTCCATTGGAAATTAAAAAAAATTCCCATGAAATTCATTTTTATGCCATTTTGCTTATTCATATATATGTTTCTTTGGTTGGTACTCTTTGCAAAAAAAAAAAAAAAAAAATACTTGATGCGGAAAATAATATTAACGAAAGCAGCTAAATGGTTCTCTGCTTGAAATATTTATTCTTTAATTTCCGCATTTCCGAGTTTTATTCTCCTAAATCCGTTGACAAATCCTCAAAGTGAAATGTTAATTTTCAGTAAAAGAGACGGGCACCCCGAGTTTTAGTTTTCCCCAAAAGGATATTAATCAAAAGTATTTTCACTGCTTAAACTTCCCAGTACAATCACTATAAGTATATTGATCAAAGGGGTTATGATTACTGATGTTTCGATGTTTTTTCGTAATTACTGTTGCCATTTTCCTAAAAATAACAGAGATGCCATTTAACTTCCGATATCTTTTCCTTTCTTCCTCTTTCGGTTAAAAAGATTCGCGCAGCGTGTTGCGAAGATTTGCTCAAGGATCATGAATTTTTGTGACAGAATAAGTTATAAAAAAGAGCGGCTGGGCCAGAAGGATAAAACTCGTTTTTACGCAAAGAAAATAGCAGAACTTGGGTTCCCAAAGCTCCTTATGCGAGAATCCTTTGGACTGGAAAGTTTACATTGCATTATAGTCCCTAAAAGGGCTTTATTCGAGTTATTTTCACAGCTCCAGCTGCAACTGGAGTTCACTTCAAGACACACAAAGGAGATATACGTTTTTCTCTTCGAGGTGAAAAAAAAGAAACCATATTCTTAAATTATGGACTTGTGATCCTCTTTCATCTTTTCCAAGAAATTGAACAAGGGATGAAAGACACCCGTTTTATAATCCAGGGGAAAAGTCGTGAAGAATGTCCTTTGCTTTGTATTCGGATTTACTATTTTCCTGCTTCTTTCAAAAGAAAAAATATATTTCTCATTTATTGTACTGCATGGCAGGCTTGAAATAGTTTCATCAAAATGATACATTTTCACATCTCTTGATTTTTAATAAAATCATATATACCGCCAAAATCAATAGTTATTAATGTTTCTTTGATTTTTAATTTAAAACCTTGTACGGTGAACCAACATTTTGTTCTCAAACAATGTAATAAAAATTTAAATTCCATTTGTATAACAACTACAATTATTTCTTAGATGAGTTATACACGGAAAATGAAATAGGTAAATTTCTTTGAATATGTTCAACAATTAAAAATAAAAACTAAATTATTTCTTTATTTTAAAAAAAAAAAAGAATACCCAAACAGAATTTTTGAAGCAAGTTCTCTGAATGAGAAATATTACTTTGCTTTTTATGTTCCTTAAAAAAGTTTATTTAAAATATCTTTTTGGTTTAGTGACTCTAGAGTACTGCTGTGCTGAGCAGAAAAACAAAAAAGAAATAATTCTCAGAATTATAAAACTTTGATTCTCTTCTATCTTTATCAATACACAAACCGGTAGTTGAAAAAAGACTTTTTTTATATTAAAAACAATTTCAAGGAAAATGCGTTTATGCTAAATTTAGTATTCTTAAGCTATTTGTGTGCGAAAAAAGTTTTTTACTGGGAGTTTTCTAGTTGTATATTTGAGGTGTTTTGTCAAGCAGCATTAATGCATTTTCTTTAATATAATAAAATTAAAGTTTCATTTTTCTTAGAAAATTATTCATATTTAGAAAACAGAGAATTTTTTTAATTTTTATTTTCTACACTTACAGGAAAAATCTATTATTAAACCTCAGTCTCAATGGGACTTTCTGGATTACTACTTACTTTATCTTTAAAGATTTTTAATTGCATTATTTTGCTTTTATTGTGCACAATTTTGAATAAATGTTCGCAATTTAAAAAATAATTTTAAATAAAAAAGTAAATTCCCAAGACAACACATCCAGCCCAAATTAAATGTACTGTGCGGTTGAATATAATAGAAAAAAAAGATAAATATTTAAGTTAAGTGTGATATAGTTTGGCTAAAAGAATAATAAATATGCGACTCTGGGTTCCCACTATAAGTCTTGTGTTTCTAAAGACCATTATTTATACAGTGAATTTATTGGAACCATGGTCATGCTATCTAGAATCTTTATCTTCCCATATTATTATCGTTTTGATAAATTCTGCAACCTTTATCTAATTTCCTCATCATTTCTAATTTAATTAACATGGTAATAAGTTATATGAAGCCCAGTGAATGAGTGGTAGTGCATCACGCGTCCACACCACAGGTCCGAGGTTCAAACCCCGGGCTGGGCAAGGTCGACTCAGCCTTTCATCCCTTCGATGGGTCGATAAATGAGTACCAAGCTTGCTTGGGAGCTTATCGCTGGGGGTTTCAAGTCAGACTGACCATCTGATTAGGACATCTGCTCATGCACCTCAGGGCCAAAGATCACGCATGCTGATGTGGGCACAGTAGACATTGCTCCTCATGGGCCACTGAGTTAAGTGAATAAGTTATATATTGAGTTATAGCATATGATTGCATCCACATCGTAAATTTTTTGAAAAATAATTTTTTTTAAAAAAAAACTATTTTTGTTTATTTTTTGAGAAAAATTTAAATTTTTATATTAGGTTGTTCGGAAAGTAATTTTATTTGTTTTTGTAAAATTGGAAGACAATTTTCATGTAGTAAATAAATATTTTATTAAATTATATATTGTCCATTCTGGTCCAATACCTTTGCCATCTTTCTGGTATTTGTGGGATTCTACGCTCATAAAATTCTTGTTCGTTGCTGGCAAAAAAGTTAAAAAGTGATTAACCACCTCTTTTGAAGTAAAGGTTTAACCAACTAAAATACTTTATAGGAACTGGAACAAATAATAATCAGAAGGTGCCAGACCTGGAGAGTCCGGAGGTTGTGGCAGTATATCCCAATTCAAGCTGTAAAAGCTTTTGGCGAGTTACCAAACTTGTTTTAGGTCTCGCGTTATCTTGGCTGCACCTTTTCTGTTGATCAATTCTGGCCTTTTTCGCTTAAGCGTTTCATTCAGTTTGTCCAACTAATGACAGTAAACTCCAGAATTAATCGTTGTGTTGTCCGTTAAAAGCTTAAAAAAAAGCTACATCCTTTTGAAATACCATTAAAAATGTAGCAGCGCCACAATTTGATGAAAATTGGCCTTCGAAATGCTTTGAACCGGTTCATCTTTTTTACTTCATGATCTCTTGCGTTTGGCATTGTTATAGACAACTCATTTCTCGTCCCCAGTGATGCTACACTTCAAAAATGGGTAGTTTTCTTGAAGTTTGGGAAGCAAGTTACAGACAACCACGCTATGATATAAATTTCTTTCTATGAAATTTGTATCGTCTCTTTGTTGAGCTTTGAGGTTAAATTTGGGTCTTTCAAGTGGTCATGAACAGTTGAATTCAATAAATTTAAATTCCCAGTGGCTTACAAGTTATTATTCACCGGTGTGCATCACTTCATGCCTTTATTGTGTTTTATCAGCTTGAACTGATCTTCCAGAACACAGTGAACCTTCAACATTAAAATTGCCGAGTTGAAATTTTGCTTTCTATCACTAGTGCACTGTAAATACAGGTTCCCCATACCCATCGGCTAATTTTTTTTTCTTTGCTTGGATCGTATTTTGTCCTTTTCTATAGTAAAATAGTAAATATACCGAAATTGCTTCTTTTCATATTTGAAAAGGAAGCAACCAAAAACTGCTGCGTAGAATCAATTGGACTTTTTACAAGCAAACCTTGCTGTATCAGCTCTCAAAACATATAACCGATATGTCGCTTACATATGAAATTGAGTGCAAAAAACACAGTTAAGGTATCCAATTACCCTACAATTGTGAATTTTGCCAAAAAACTGACAATTTTTCTTGATTTTATTTTATACGCCATCTTAAAAGTTTTATAAAAATATCAAATTTATTATTTTCCGTTCATTAGGTTTTAGTAAAAGCAGATGCACTTACCTTAAGCAAGATGTTGTACTTTAAAACGAGTTTTACTCGAAATGTGTGTTTTATTTTAAATAATCAAACGGGGACAGCGATTGCTCAAAAAATTTTGAAAACAATTAACTATAATTTTTTCTGTATATTCTGTATAATAGTAGAAGTGTTTTAACCCTCAGATTTATCAATCACTGTATTCTTACAAATTTTACAGTCACTTATGTGAATATAATCACTGTTATTTTAAGCAATTTCATATAATAACTAAGATTAAGAGCTCTATGTTTTGTAAAAATTAAAATATCTCTTATTCGTAAGATCATTTCAAAATAAATAATATAGCAACACTTCAGATTTGAAAATTTGTTCAAAAACTTTTGGTACAGAACGGGACCCGTTTATGTTATTTTCTGTAAATTTTTACCTATTTTGTTTCATTTTAGTCATAAAATATTATTTTTCTCTTTTTAATTTTAGCATATTTTTCTCAAAATGTACTAAACAAATCTAAAAACCACAAAAAACCCCCCACTATACTATCATATTTTTTTATAAAAAAGTTGTCGCTAGTAGTCGGATACCTGAAATCCTCTGTCGGAAAGAGATGAAAATATTTTCCGAACAACGCAATAAATGCCATTCACGGGCAAAACAGATAATTGTATTTATAGCTTGAGATATTTCTATTATATGTATATTTGGGGGCTAAACTATAAGAATTAAGTTTATTTTTTAAAAAACATAGAAAGTGTTTTCCTTGAACATACAAAATTATAATTTCTTTTTAAGTATGTACGCAAGCACACACATTTTTTAAAATTGATTAATGGCTGATATGCTTTAGATTAGTAATCGATTGCATATTTCATTAAATCGCTATCGTTATGTGCTATAAAGAGAACTGCAACTTTTTAAATCCTGTTCTGTTTTAGCGAGTTTTCATGGAGGAATATGTAAGTCTGAAAAATAATGTAGCTCTTTAGATATCCTGTCTTAGAAAATTAACCCGAGGAAAAAAGTAATTAAAAAATAAAGGATTTGAAATACAAAAAGAAAGGTATCTTCGCTGCTAAAAGGTCAGTTATCTTAAGATGATATGTCGCCCCAATTCTCAGTTCTCGGAATTAGGTAAAGGGGAAATAAAGAAGAAAGGCAAGCGAAAGTGTGCCTTTAAAATTAAATTACAAATTCAGTGTCAACTTTTAAAGTGGATAAGCAAGAAAACTCGTGTTTTATTCGAAAGAAACAATACAAGTTTATGCATTTATTATTTACTTTGAGAATGTTAAGAAAACGAATGCAAAATACTCTCTACAAAAATTTAATTATGAGAAGAGTAACTACAAGCAATGTGAAACAAAAGTTTTTTTATATGAAATACAAACTATAATGTGTGAAAAATATTTAATAATAAGTATATTAAGTTAATTAAATTGTTAATTTAGAATCCGAAATCCCTTTTAAAACAGGAACAAAGGAGTAAATAGTAAAGATATATATTTAAGTTTCACTCATTTAATTTCATAACATTTAAAAAACAAATGTATTAAGATATCATGGAAATTTGATTAAGAAAGGTTATTACAACAACTAGATTCATAAAATAGTCAAAAATGGGAAATACCTATTATAATTCATGAAACAAATACTTTTAAATGATAAATATTAATTACAATTTGTTAATTTAAAGTATATATTTCATTTTAAATTAATACATACAAATATGAGAATTCTAAGTAGAAGAACTCGTTCTCTCTCATACTTCTGTTTAAAAAGGATATAAAGTGTTTAAATCTAATTATTAGAAACATATTTTAATACTGAAAACGATAATAAATGACAATTGAAGTCATTAAAACAGGCCTCTATTGTCTTGTGGAAAACTAATGATGTGCAAATATATACAGTGGGGTTCGCTGCAAGACCGTTAAATTTGTAGGGTGAGTAGGGGTTACAAAGATGACTCTGAATCACAAAGGAATGCAGGGTGGCAAATGCCGTATTTACGTGCTACGGTGCAAAGAAACAGAGAACAAAAATAAACAGCAATACACATCGATGGGACAGAAACCATTTTAATGAAAGTTTGTATTACAATAGTGTTCAAAATTACGAACAGAAATTGTCTGCCAGGCCTGACAGCGATTCTGCATGGAATACCTTACGTTCTGGAAGGTTCCTTGTTGTATATGGCAATGAATGGAACGTCTCGTTATTATTATTTCTGCTGGAAGTAATCATTTCCGATCCGTTTCCCACATGGTAGTAGAATTCTTTTGCTAATGGGGGTTGCAAATTTGTATTTCAGCCTTTGTAGACCTAGTACACTCCCCAGGAGCTGGTATCACTTTTTAGCGCAAAACCATACACCAATATACTGATACCAATTACCGCAAGTAATTTTGACGCCCAGTTTACTCTCTAGAGGGAGGCACCTGAGCGCTTGACGATGCAAACCTGTAATAGGATTTAATTTTGCCGAAAGCACCCAAGCCAAACAGACACTCCAGGGATCTCTTACATGCCGTATAATCATACGACATGGCCACTGTCGATTTTCTGCATTATGAAAATCCACCGACTTGAGCCAGGGTCGAACACGCGACCTTGGGGGCAGAAGGCCAGCGACCAAACAACCACACCACCCAGTCGGCGAGGTAGTAGAATAAACTTGTATTCAAACGAGGAACCGTTTAACATGCTGATAGTGCATAAGAAGCGGATTTTAACTGGCACGTGGCTCGACCGTTGAACCAGGGATGCTAACCAAACAGACCGGTTAAACATCACATGACCTCCATAAGTGTTAACAAAAGGTGACGTGAGACTATCACTTTAACGAGTCAACTGGTTCGTTTTGGTGTACGACACACCCGATCCTTTAGACGGTCGCTCACTCGAATATCTGTAGCTGCCAAGAGGATACATGACATGCCAGAAGACTTCCTGAACTTAAGGAATTCAGTGCAATGCCGCTGTCAGGCCTGCTTGGCGAATTCTGGTCGTAATTTCGAACACCTGTTTGTAATACAACCTTTTAATAAAATTTTTCTGTCCAATTAATGTGTTGCTGTTCCTTTTCGTTTTCTCTGCTTCTATGCACTTTAGCTCGCAAGTACGGCATTTTCGACCCAGCATTACTATGGGATTCCGAGTCGTTATTGTAATCCCTACATATCCTACAAGTTTGTCTGTCTATTAGTTTTTTAAAAGGAGAGAACACATGCTTTTTCTTCATAATCTTGCGTAATTTTGTTACATAGAATCACAATAAAGCGACTAGAGAATTACAACACGGAAGAATGAACTCATTAAACATTGTTGAATAGAAACGAAGTGAAAAGCAAGATCTTTTACTAAAAAATCACTTTCATGTGGAAGTTGAAAATGCGTTAAACATTCTGAGTCATCCTCACCTAGTCATGGTTTAAAATGAAAAACATTTAATAAGAATCCTATTGACAAATTTTGGTGTGATTTTACTAGAAAAAAATATATGCAGTCGGCTCTCGATAACTCAAACTTTCGATAATACGAACCTCTCGCAAATTCGAGGTACATACCCAGCCCCTAGAAAAACTCGATATTTCGAACTAAAACAATACGTTTTGGTCACTTAATGTTTCGAAGTAAAATCTGCAGCCGGCCAGAATACAACACGCGATAATTCGAAGTGATCTTATGAAACTCACTACAGTTCAAATACTCATGTAGAGTCCTGTAGCAAACAGGTTGGACCTTACAGATTTTGTGTTGTATTGTTCCTGCTTCTCTCCTCTGTAAAGTAGTCCCTTTGATGACCATCGGAGTTGACTCCGATAACTCTGACAGAAACTAAAGTGTTACTGAACAAACTACGCAACTTTTCCCTTCAAAATCAAGTTGATGCGGATATTTTTCAAGCGGCATTTATTCTAGAAAAATCTATTGACAAAGTTAGATTGAATGCCATAAAACAAAAAAAGATAACAGAGTTTTTCACCAAAATATTTATTATGTACAGTATGTATTCTTTTAACAGTTCTTTTTAATATATTCTTTTAATGCAGAACTTTTAATTTCTGTATAATATTTATGCTGTAAAATATTACTTTTTAAAAATACTTTAAAATAATTTTGTACATATGTGCAATTGTTGCTTTATTACATAGTTTCAAATTTAAATGTGTTAGAAAAAAATTTCTCTTGAAAAAATTTGAGTTTTTTTCTACCCTCTTCATAATTTGAAGTTTTTCATTGGTTCCTTCACCTTCGAATTATCGAGAGTCGACTGTATATATATATAATATATATATGAACTCTCATATATTCACTCTTCTTTTACATTATTTTGAAATAACACAGTATACGTATTTGATGAATTCTTTTACACGAATTTTTTTTTGTTCTAGCATGAATTTAAAAAAAAAAAAGAAATGGGGATTTGTGGTCTTTGGATGATTTTATCGATTTTATAACAGTTTATGATAATAAAGAAGCCGATAATGACGAAGTCGAACGCGAAGTTCTTCTATTAATTCATCTGATTTAATTTTCTAGGGCTTGAAATTTGCTGCGAGTATGAAAGAACTTTTGTTACTCATGATCCTGACATAGAGCGTGCATTATATTTTCAGCGTAATAATCATTTGTTTTGTGTAGCAGGATCTCAAGAATTAAATAAGCAACTTAAGAAGCCAAAAAGAGGGAAAAAAATTCGCTAGTAACAGATTTTGTAGAAGGGAAAAAACCTGAGGTCGTTAATAACGAACGAAATTCTTCCTTTAAATTAAAAATGACAGTAGTGCTGGACATACTATCTGAAGCATCTACTGATGATAGTATTTTTGATCCAGTTCGTAACACAAACGTGCTGATTTGTTATCAAACAGCGATGAGAAATTGGGTTTTTGTGCGTAGTCTTATTCCCCGTTTCAGTTTAAATTTTTATATGTTGCTTGTACTTACACACGTAATTTTCTCTGTACACAAATTATTATTATTATTTTGTAATAAAATGATTTTTGTTGTTGTTGCTTATCCACTTGGCCTAGACCACAAACTAGACCAAGTCTAAGAGATCGTGTCACTTAATTAAATTAAAAACCACATCCTCTCCTCATTCAATAATTGCCCCACAGAGGCACCAATACATGCAATGATATGGGAGGGAGAAATAATAGCCGAACAGCGGCAAGAAATTTTGTTTTGTTTTAAACTATGTAACATGGATTTGATTTTGACTTTTTTTGCTTCGTTTTATGTGAAAACATTTAGAAAGTTTTCATCTTACACGATTTCTTAAAATTGGGGAACATATCCCCAAATTTATTATATGTCGCATATATTTTTTACTCGGTTTTCTAAGGAACGTATCTACCGCGTAAAAAGAGTTAGGTGTATATCATACTTCCAAATTCTATATTGTATAGTGAGTGAGAGTTATATTAACCTCGTACTGTAAGGCAACATGAGGGCTATTGGTGACGCACCTCGTAACTTTGAGCCTCTGGCAAGAGACGAGGATGTGTCACGTACCTCTTCTAACTACTGCGCCACATCAAAGGGAGGACATTGAGCCTCGATAGGTTTAACGTGCATCGGCCATCTCTACATGGCGGGTCTTCAGCAGCCCTAGGCTCGATCTCACGAAACACAGGCCACGAAGTCATGACCATAACCAATAGGTCATCGCGGTCACTCCATATAGTCTAAGTAGATTAAATAAAATACAGAAATCTATCCCTAACTGTGTGTTGTTGTGTTCTTCCCGAAGGGAAGGAATGAAAGTTGCCAGAGCCTGTGGGACAGGATGGACTTCTTAACGATAGATGGCGACACCAACTATCTCCACCTCCACAATTTAGGCATGGAATTGGAGGGGAGGGAAATATTCTCCAGCCCCTTGCACTCGTGGCTTCTGCTGCGACCACCCACAAGACTTTCGGACCCACTGATTTAACGAGAACTTACTCCGTATTTACTTGGAGTGTATTTGGTAGCATCAGGCATCGAGCCCAGACCCTCCAGTCTGGAGTCCGATTCTGTAACCACTAGGCTACCCACGGCCGTAGTGTGGGTGTGATTTTGTATAAGCTGTTTCTTGAATTATTAGTAAACTTATACTTGTTTTCTTACGCATTTCCTCTCAAATAAAAGTTTGAATAACGTATGGGTTCATATTATCTAATTATCAACTTTTAGGTCTTATCTAGCATGTACGAAAGGTTTTCTAGATAGAAATGGAGGTTATTGGAAACAAATATTAATTCTGAGTCGTAATCAGGTTATGAGGATTGCACATCTAAAGCAGGATTTTTACCGCAACCAATCGTTACTTATTTTTACAATAAATATCAGAAACAAACACCACTTTGGTTTTAAATTTCATAAAAAAAACTATTTTACCAGCTGGTTTGGGGGATGTTTTTCACTAAAGCCTACATAAATACGACACGTTAATAAATCTAGGCTTATCTGTCCAGACGAAGCAAAATTCCTTTTCAATATTTTATTCTCCAATATTCCAGTATTTTTTACAGTTTTTTCATTACTATCATAAAATTATATTAATTTTTTTCATTCCTTACATTTTTAAAATCATAAATCCTGTTAAAAATCCTGTCTCAAACCAAAAATACGAGAAAATAAAATTACTGCTATACTCAAGAACTTCTTTTCGTCCTTTTTTAACATGCAGTACATATACGCGTAAAATACTTTTAATTATTTAATTTTCATTAACAAGCTTACATGGATTTTTAAAATTAATTATCGTTATCAACCTCCTAGGCTACTTAAATTTGATTTTTTCATTAACTCAGACTTTATACACGATGAAAAGAAGGAAGAAAATATCTTTTTTTACGCGCGAAACAGATGTTCTAATTAAATTTGCTAAATCCAATCCCGCGAGAATTAAGCACGGCCCTTCTAACCCTTACTGTTTTGTAGTAAAAGAATAATACGCGTTTGAAGAAAACATCAAAAGGAAAGAAGTTCACTTCTTTAAAAAAGAAATTTCTTTTTTCGTCCTAAATCTACGTAACGTTTTTCTACTTTAGCGTAATCTCTATTCTCCCTTTTTTTTACTAAGGAATCAATTTATCAGATTTACTGACAAAATTTTGTTTGTAATTTTTTTCTTGTTTTTAGAATATCTTCTGCACAGCTCTAAAATTCAGTGTGAATAAATTTTTTCTTTTCAATTTCTGTTCTAATAACATAATGCTTTTGACTGCTGACAAATCCTGGTTAAATTTTATTTTAATTAAATTTGCCATATACTTTCATCTGAAAAGTTCTGTAGATAATTGGAGAGAGAGGGATAAATAATATAGGCTTACGATTTTAAAAATATATAGACAAGGGAGGAATTTATTTTTAAATATAAAGCTAAAGTAGTAGCAAGTTTTTAAATTGAAAAAATGAAGAAGGATATCTGTTTTTCTTTTCTACAAACAATTCTTTTTTCAGATATAGACGTCTCTCTTGGGTGATTTTTTTTATCTCTGACATTTAATTTCAGTGAACGTTATTAAAAACTTAATTATAAATCTAACTAACATATTATAATATGCGTGTATGAGTGTATGTATGTATGCATACAAAATGATTCATTTCCAGGGGGATAAATTTACAGGAGAGGTAAGGAACATTTGGAATCATATTGGAATATGGGGTCAGACATGTTTTCTTCCTGCAATAGCGAAACTCGAATGTACAACGAACCCATTTTTAAACCAGCGTGTGGAAACAGGTTACTGAGACAATAAGAGAAAACCAATACTCAAATTAAAATCGGTCTCACTAGGATGACTTTCAGTCCCCTTTACTCAGTCGTAGATTTATGAGAATTCCCATAACACGCTACTTAAGAAGGCGTGCACTTGATACTAACGTTAATGGTCGCGGGTGATTGAGTCACCCTAATCCTCCCAATCCTTTTTTTATAATTATTTTTACTGTACACAACAAAAATCATTATTACAGTAAATAATTTAACTAAAAGAAAGTATTCTTACCTACTTTTAATGACTTCTCAACTTTTCTTTGATAATTTGAGAAAAAATATCAATCAGATTGAACCAAGAAGTTTCAAATGTGCTTGACTTTAATAAAGGACAAAATCACAGAAACGTTTCACTAACATTACAGAAATGTTATTTGCTGGCGAAAATGTCATATTTTATTCAAGTTATAGTATTTTTATTTTTCTTTGATGATTCATAAATAGCATGTTGAAAATTTTCTTGCAAGTGTCTTTTTGACAAGGGAAGCATATTTAGGACTTTATGTTTTTTCTTGATGGAGTTAGTTCTCCAGATAGCAATTGAAAATTTCCCTTTCAACTCAAACATTTCATGTTCATTGCTTTTCTCAAATTTACTTTTGCTGTCATGATAAAAATGCACTATTTAAGGTGGTTCTTCCCTTGCTTGATCAGTTTCAACTTCCTTCAATAGAGATAACAGATGTCCATTTCTTTTTTTATATTCTGCTCATTTAGATTTATAATTCATTATAAGTAGTACAATACAGCACTAAGTTGCTCACAGGGGAAAAAATGTAGCCTGTCTATAGAAAATATTTTGGAACAAAAGTGGTCGCGCGGGGAACTATAAGTCAAAACAAATACCTTAAGATTGTACAAAAACTTATGCCACTCCCCAAAAAGAGGAAGATATGGGACCAATACATTTTAGTTCCCATGTAGATTGTCATATAGGAAGATAATGTCAAGGTCATATGTAAGAAATAAACAGTTTTCCCAAAATTAACGATTTCTTGAGTCTGGGGTGATTTTGGGTCCCGCGCGACCACTCCCGGGTTAAAGTTGTTTCTCTCTAAATTTTTGGTACAACAATATCAGTGAGCGTCTTCTAGATTTAATCTCATTTCTATTTGTAGCAAGTTTATCGGGGCATATTGACGATTCACAAGTTTATCATTCGTTACGCTGCTCAATAGGGTCTAACGTGATAGTGCTCCTTTTTCATATGCAACCAATCAAAAACTAGCTACATATAAACGTTACATTTGATCACATGATCAGTTTTGGTGGTCCTGATTGCTTGCCCGTTAGATAATGCCTAGATTTCAGCTGTGGACATACGAAGTCAATAGTGAACGAGACCTTCATTTCATAAGATTTAAAACTCTTTACGTTTCTGTAGCTGCTGTAGGGATCCGAAATACGTTAGGAATTTTCTAGATTATTGAGGATTTTATGCGGTGTGTTGTGTGATGCTTATGTGAGTCTATGAGTTCAAACCCTATTTATATCATGAGTATTTTTTATCAATACCCCCCTTAAAACTCTTAATATTGTATTGGCAAAAAAACTGTTTCTGTTCTTGCTTTCTTTGCTTGTTCGATCCTACTCCGAGTAGAAGGCATCCCCCTCCCCCCCTGCAATGCTATATGATGCTGAAACATCTTTATACACTAAGTTTATCATTCTGGTCGTGATTCACGTTGTATATATGTAGGAATGTATAATTACTGTTCATATAATTAAATGTATAGAAATATTGATGACCCATTGACTCTGTATTTGTTTATATATTATATTTTGAATATAAACAACGGATACTGTTTGATTGCTCTTGCCATGAATGGAGACTTGCAACACAAACTTCATGTATTTAAATACTTAACATATTTATAGACTGTTATTGTTTTAGAAATCATTTTGCTTAAATAAATCATCGGGAACAAATTCACATATGAGCACCAAAACCCTTGGAAATAAAATAATTTAAAGTATATTACTCTAATCAGTAAAATTTAAAAACAACTTCTTGCTAAATTCTACAAATTGGTTTCTGTTGTAAGAATGACATTTGATCCAAATTAATAGGTGCATACAAATGTATTTGTAGGTGTTTGGAAAAAAGTAAAAGAAAAAAGAGCAAAAAAGATAAAGGAAAATGATAAGATTTTCAAGAAGTTAATTCTTTATCTTTATTGTCGTTACTTTATTATTTTCACGCTACTGACTTGTTTTATTGGCTTTGATCCTGAAGTTGTCAAACCGATGTCACAAAAAATCAATTAAAATTTTTGTTAAAATCAATAATGATTCTATAAATTTTTATAATAGGAAAACAAAATTGTACTTATCTGTCCCTTCTTATTTATAGAACGATGTCGAAAATCAGGAAAGAAAGTAGTGCTTCTGTTTTTTTGTAAGCACTTCTTCGTTCAAAAAATTAGCTCTCATAATAAGGAAAGTAGCCTATTTTTTCATTTTAATACTTAAATTCGACGTAGCACTAAAATTACATGAACACTCAGAACATAAAATTAATGAAAAACTAAAATACATTAGCTAAGCCTAAAATTACTACAGCGAATTCAAAATCATATTTTCTATAACTAAATCGAAACAAACATGGTGTTCCACGCGCATGCGTGAATTGAGATGCAAGTTATTGGTGGAAATATAATTTTTTCAGAGACACAACACAATTGTAAAACCATCTTAAAATTTCTATGTGCGGAACCATGATCAGGTAAAAGTGCATAAATGAACACATTTCTGATATATAGTGGCACTTGAATTAAATATAAATATAAAAATGTTTTAAGAATACTTTGCAAGAAAAATTATTTAAATGTATTTTTTTGGCAAAAAAATTAAAAAGTGAGAGGCCACTTAAGGTGTTGACTTCGTTCATTGAACTATTTTAAAAACTAAGAGACCTATCAACAATAGTCTATGTATACTTTCAAAGTTAATTAAATATATATATATATATATATATATATATAATATATATATAAAATGAGGATCACCAAAAAATCAATTAAAAACATTTAAAATATATAAAATGAGGATCAACAAAAAATCAGTTAAAGAACATTTAAAATATTTTCTCCCCTTTATTTCCTCTCCTTTTACTTTAATTTTAAAGTTTACAAAAGTTGAAGGAAAATTGGTCGTTTATTTTTGATATGTTAATTTTATCATCGATATATTTAAACATTCTCAGTAGGTCTCTCAACCTAATATTTTGAAGAGATCTCTTATTATTCGTTTATTTTTAAAACACTTTTCTTCTTAAAAAACTACTCGTAATTTAACCGACTTTTTCTGCAAAAAATGGCTTATTTGTCATTTTGCTAGGAGTTAAGAAAGGCGTTTTAATTTTTTATTTTAACGACCACCGTCATAAAGTCGTATTCTTTTATAACTCTTTTTAAATTACTTTAATTCTAAGTTCTTAACAAGCCTCATCATAAAATTTAAAAGTGGAAAAAAAAAGGTCTGAATGGTATAAGAAATGATGTAATTTCTGCTTGCCTCAGGATGTCTATCGCGCATGTTTTTCCATGTTGCTTATGATTCATTATTTTAAGGAACCATTCTTAACTATACTGTTGATGTATGGTTTGCCTTATCTTTTTTCTTCATTCGCTTAAACTGTAATATAAACACTGTATAAAGTATAGCCATTTCAAAAACTGCGAGGTGATGTTTTTCCCCTCTCTTCCGGTTGGAAGGATTTATTATAACATATCGTAAAGATTTGCACAATGATTATGAATTTTTATTAAATAACGAAGGAAAAGAATGAGAAGCGATTGGAGTCGGATAAAATTCGTTTTTGCTTGAGGGGAAAGAAAGAAACCCTTAAGTTCGGTCAGCTTTTTACACTAGAATTATTTGGACTGGAAAGTTTACATTGCATTATGATTTCTAGAACGTTTTTATTCTATTTTTTCGTAGTTTCAGTGGAAACTGGCTCGGAAGTATACTTGAAGGCACAAAAAAGAAATAAAATGCATTTCCTGAAGGCGGTAAAAGCAAAATCATTTCTTAAGATTGAGGAAACTTGATTCTCTTTTACATTTTTCAATAAACAGAGGACTGGGTAAAAGACAACTTTTTATAATCTTAAGAGGAAAAAAGGTTGAAATTATTCACATTTAAATTATGCATTCTCAAACTTCTACAAAAAGTTTGAGAATGCGCTTAAATGAAGAAAACGAATGAATAAAAAGCATTTCCGTTTGTGTGGGTATTTTATCGAGTAAGAGATATTTTTTCCCTAAATAAAAGTGTTTTGTGCTTCAAAAGAACGTAAAAACAATATTTCAATTCTATGAGGAAAGAGATTTATTTTTGAAAAAAAAAACGTATTCACTTATTTTAAATGCGCAGAATAGTATTGTTAAGCAGAAAAATTGCTTATGTGAAAGACAAGTTAATTTTTAAATTTTCTATTTTTTATTTTAAAATTATTTTTAGCATTTGAATTATGAAATATTGAAAAAAATGCCTTTTTAAACCAAATTTATGAACGGTGATAGTTGGGTTATTTTTCAAGGTTTGGTATTTAGAGGTTTATAACATTTTTTGGTTTAATTTTAAAATGGCTATTTAAAAAGTATTCGACCATGTACTTCCCACTTTTCACAGTGTATTTTACTAACATCGCACTTTAAACCAATGCGAGCGGACCTCGATAGTTTCCGACTACAGTCAACTGACGAAGACGGCATATGAGCTGGTACCCCAATCTCGATAATTCCATAAAATGAGAACACTGAGCTACAACTAATTTAATGTACGTTGGCTCCTCTATATGGTATATCTTCAGTGGTTTCAGGACAAACTCACTACTTACTAGGTATGATTTCGTGAACATGACCCCTTAGCTCCCTCGGGCACTTCACAGAAATTAAAAAGACAGTTTAATGCACAAGCTGAATTTTTTTTCTCCGCGTTCGAATGTGCCAATTGCTACTTACTTGGAGATAGTGTGAGGTAATGTAATAAGTGTCTGCCGATTTTTTTAGATATCTCAATATGAGTAAACGAGTTAAGCGCAGACAATGCGTCAAATTTCGGCAAAAATTTAGTTATTTTTAAAGCCTAATATTTATTAATTCTCTGCAAATGTTTGTAGACGTTGATATGAGAGTAACACAAATGCAGAAGTTGATTAATTGATTTAAAATGGCCGCAAATTAGTGGAGAGGGACCAGCGTTCTTGAAGGACATAAACCCCTAGGAATGCAGCTATTGTTAACAGAGTGAAAAATATGTGTAGAGGAGAACACCATTTGACCATATGTGAGGTTTCTGAAGAGGGTGTGATCAGTAAGGATACCGTACGTGCAATTTTGTGTGATGATTTGAAAATGTATTGGGTGGTGAGAAATTTGTGTTCAAGATATTGTTGGCAAAACAGAAAGAACTCTGTCTTCTAGAAGAAACATGAAATTTTAATAGTTGCTTAATATCCCTACTCTCAAGACATGTATCTGCAGCTGCACCTCCTTCTGCAAGTCACAAGCAACAAAGGACAGGAATAAAAGCCTTTAACGACAAGCCCGAATAGAGATTCTTTTCTTCTCAGTCGTCTAAGGCATGCACGAGGTAATTGTGGACCCAAAAGTGGCCAGTTCAGATACACAGCCCTCAAGTAGCACTCAAAGTCACCATGAGTCTTCCTCCCCTCCGTTTCCAATAGCTTGTCGCCAAAGATCCTTGTGACTTCTGGTTGTTTCCAAAATTGAAGATTCCGTTGAGAGTATCCCGTTCTGAAAATTAAAAGAGATTGTATTGAATGTGACGGCTGAAGTAAGTACCTTTTCAAAATTAGTCTTCATGTGAAATGTTTTCCGCAATAGAAGAAAGAAGTGCTAAGTGGTGCGTGGCGTATGGATCTTACTTTTGAGGAGATAAGGGAAACCATCTCGACACTTAAGTAATATATTTATCCGGCCATAAATTATGTGGATACTTTTTAGAAAAACATTGTACATCACTATAGAAACAGATACAAAAACACTCAAAAACCCATGCAGGTTTTTTGTTAAACTGTAATATAGATCTTCTGCATATTAATTTTTAAAGTCTCAAATGGTTTGCTCATGTACCACACGGTGTGGCGTCGTGGACTGGTAGTGTGATAACGCGCATAGCCGATTGATAGGATAAAACGAACGTTAACGTTATTTTCTGGACTACGCAATCATATATACTATTACCTAGAAAAATTAAAGGAATTCAATTATAAGAAACAGTTTAGTTTTGATGAGCCGTTGTGCCGCTATCGTAGGTTCGTTTCCTTCGTCTGTCTTATTTCTCCGACGCCTCTGTCTATTGTCCGGAGAGCGCTCACCCCATAAGTCTCTTTAGTCCCCCAAGATCGGGGATCAGGAACCACCAGAGTGTACTTTTTCTCTCTCTCCTTTCACTCTCAGGATTAAGTCTCGTGAATCGATCCCTTCCTTTCTCGAATCACCCCTGTTAAGCCCCAGGGGTGGGTCAACTACAAGCTCCTCATCAACTCTCATTGGCAGGCCCCGAAGTTTTGCCCCCTGCACCTCAGTCTCAATAGCCCACCACCGGTGCAGGCCAAATAATGGCTCTGGTTCCTCTCGAATGTTTCCCGCGACAAAGACTTATCCGACATCTGGTTCATGATCTACCTCACCGCCATTTCCTCTTTGAAGCGACCTGTAGGCCATCCGCCGATTCGCCAGTCTTTTATGACAGACATGTACTTCTATGGAAGATCACAATATAACTATGTCCCGTCCATTGTGCTCTAAGTCACACCGATGTCGACAGTCCAGATGCCAAACAAAGAACAATGACGCCAAGGTGACATGCTGTGTCTCCAATCCACAAGCGAGCCTCCTGTTTTCCCTGTGTCAGACTTGACATGTATAGAGGGGTGTGTGTGAGCCATTCCACGTGACGTCGTCACAACTGGTTACCAAAAGTTGGCCATAACCGGTTTGCCCGTACGATGTACGGTCACTGATATCTTCTTCTTTCTATCTTTGATTTACACACATTTTTAGATTTTATAGTAAGATTATTAATACTAGTGATTTTAAGAGATAAAATTTGTCTATATGGTACTGAAATATTTCTCATTCGGGATTTTCTTTGCCGTAAAGGGGATAATTTTTCACTGAAGACAAGAATTTAAATTCCTGAAAATATTCGATACAGAACAAGGCATGCCAAAGTGCAATTTGTTGCTTGAGACAAAATGAAAGAATAATAAAAAAAAGACGATATAAGTAACCCAGCAGAAATACTTCTTCAGTTATCAAGAACTGTAAAAACGTCGAAAGAGACGCATATGAAGTATATTTATAGGATGCAAGAAATCTCTTCCCGAATAAAAATGGATGAAGCAACCGTAAAATTTTATATTGTAATGGGATGGAGAAAATCGCGCTATAGAAATACAACTTCAAAGTTCTGGAGATCTGAATGACATTCAAAGAATATTCAAAGACAATTTGAGAAACATTCAAAATAAACCACCCCCTACCTTCAGTTTCCCAGAATTTGTACGCCCAAGATATGCTGTGAAAAAGATACCTAACCATTAGACATTGCAAGCTAATAAGCAGCAATACGGATGATGGAATTAGAGGTGGTCAACTTCAGCACTCGATGGGTTATTCAAGAAACAATGTACTCTCTCATCAGAATCCGACACACACTATTTAAAGATCTACCCATTTAGTTGCTCATTAGTTTTCCGGATAAACTGTTAACATTATCATACAAAAATTACTAAACAAAATCAAGAAACAACAAACTGCAGTGTGTAAATCGAATCAAAAATCTACCATCAATGGACACATCAAGGTCAGTGAAACAATTATTTTATAACTAAGCACAGTAGAAATCCATAAAACTATTCAATTCTTCATAGTAAATGTAGAACTCCCATATTTATTTGTGTCTATTAAAACTATGAGTAGTTTTGAATTAATTATTGATTTCAGTGAACATAAAATATTTCAAATAGGCAAAATAATTTCAAAAAGGGTGAATGCAGTCGACTCTCGATAATTCAAACCTTCGATAATACGAACCTGTCGATAATTCGAAGTATATGCTCAGTCCCTAGAAAAACTCTTGATATTTCGAACTAATACAATACGTTTGGGTACACTCAATATTTCGAAGTAAAATCTGTGGTTGGCCAGTCTACAACACGCAATAATTCGAAATTATCTTATAAAACTCTCTACAATTCTAGCACTCACTATCGTGTACAGTCCTGTAGCAACTAGGTTGGAGCTTACAAGTTTTGTGTTGTATTGTCTCCCCTGTATTGTAACTCATTTGATGACCGTCTGTCTTTTTTTTTGTGTTTTCCTGTTCATCAGTCAAAAAGATACTTTTATTGCTTTCCTTCTTCAATTGGACAATAGATCGACCGCACCTGTTATCAGCCGTCCATATCTTTCGTTGAACAAGTGGCCTTACTACACACGTGTTCAGAAAGGATGGTCCGCTATTGTGAAGAAGAGATACGTAGGATTGTGTATGAATGTATTACTTTATTACATGATTTTTTTCTGTACAACATTTATACTGCATAACATGTACTTTTAAAAATAGTTTAAAATAATTTTAGACATATGTGTAATTGTTTTATTATATAGTTTCCAATTTAAATGTGTTTGAAAAAAATCCCTCCTCGTGAATATTGGGAGTTTTTTTTCCCTACCCTCTTGATAATTCGAAGCTTTTTATTGGTCCCTCCAACTTCAAACTATCGTGAGTCGACTGTATAATGTAATCATAAAAGAAAAAAATCAGCATAAACGAAGAAATAAAAATTTTATAATTAATAAATAAATATTTATTACTAAGAAAGCTGACCATATGTTTAATCTAGAAAGGACTTCTTACATGGAGCATGATATTATTAATGTAATGATTGACAAGTTTAAACATGTCTTTGCTAAAAACAAATTCGATGTGGATGTTATAAAATTTACTCCCTTAAAATAATACTTATCTCAGAATTGCCCTTTTCAAGTCATCCTTATAAGACCTTCACTAAAGTTGACGTGGAAATATATGTATAAAAAAAATAGACGCATTGTTAAAAGCTGGAATAATTAGACAATATCTTAACTTTGGCTTTTAAATAAGAGGATAATGCTCGCACACGAAGCTGAATGCTAACACAGGATTGGATGCTGACTTCGAAATATTATATATATATATATATTTCCTACTGAATTTAGTTTTGATTTTTGATTTTCCGGTTTAGTTATTAAAAGCTTAACAGTTGTGTATACCCCCACATTCAGCCCATCCTCTATACATTCAATATCTTCTTCTAGACCATATAACCCCTCCCCCTCTTTCCCTCCGTTGTTCTTTTTAGATATTTTCTTACATTTAAATTACATTACAACTCATCCATTTATTAGTGATCGTAGTATAAGTGGATTTAGTTTATTGATTAGTAGCCTTTAACTGACTTCTTAATGTTTCTCATTTCCATTATGAATCTGCTTTTAATCACTACGTTTATAATTTTACTTTTGCACTTTCCCATGTTTATTATTACACATTGCTATGCCTGGACATACACACACTAATACATCCTGTGCTTCAGTTTTCTTGCATATCCTCAATACTAAAGCAATGTGGCTCTTCATTATAATCCGTCTTTGCCGGCTCATTATCGGAAATTCCTGGGTAAAGAGCCCACTAAACACTATAACTGTATTGCCTGTATTTATACAAACAGCATTTCAATGTAAGCGATTTTCCAATAAAGACAACTCTTTTGACGAGTCTAGTATTTTCCCTAACGACAATCTGGATAATTTGGGACGGTTGAATTAAAAAAAATGATTAAAAAGTCTTCACGTGTGTTTTTTTTATCTACAATGTATTTAAGTTGTTTTTTTTCTTCATAAACTGACTTTGTTACTTTGTTTCAGCGGATAAATAAGAGACAATTTATGAGTTATTTCTAATTTTTGTCAGCAGTGATGAATAACACTTTTTCAAAAAAAAAAAAAAATGTTGTAGCGTGTTTAACTCCCATTTAGTTTTCTCTTTTATCGAATATTTTAATTTAAAGAATTTTGGACCTGCATTTTTCTCGATAAATTGTTTTATAAATAGTTTGTAACCAAAACAGAGTCTAATACTTCAAGGATTTATGATCTGTTATTAATGAAAATCTGATGATATGTTTGACATAAAAATTGTTTTTTTTTTAAGATTTACTCTTAATAGAGAGAAACTCTTACTCTTAATACAGGGAACTCGTTTCAAGGTATTTAAATAACTTCACTAAACTGTAAATAGAGTAACTTTTTGGTAATATAGCGCTTTTTTGTATGATTTGTGTGTCTCTTTTGGTTCTATTTAGTTTTGAAAAAAAAAATGTTTCCAAATTTTGAGGTTGACTTCATAAAGCAATCTCGATGAAAAAAAATCAAGTTTTGGGTAGAGAATATTTTTTTGTGTTTGTTTTATCGGAGGATATAACAAAAAGTTGAAGGATCTGAACTGATATTTGTAGACATTGCTTATTCAATATTGGTAAAAAATGATTGGTAAAGACGACACTATTTTTGGCACTTTGTAGATTATTACCAATAAAGTTGCTCATCATAAGCTAAATATTTAAATAAGATTTGTTTTTTTATTTACTATTTTACTGTTTGGAATTCTAGAAAAAACACATTTTGCCATTTTGCGTAATCAAAAATATAGATTTTGACTTAAGGAAGTATGTATATTATAAATATATATAAATTAAATAAATTTTCTTTAATGGAATATCATATAATGTTTCAACAAATTTTTACCAGATACATATATATTTATAATATACTTAGTTAAAATTTTTTAAAGTAATGTGATACTGTAGATATTTTAAAATTAGTTTTTGAAACATGGTAATGTTGCTCAAGTTATTTCAATGCATGCAAATGTTAGGAGCAATATCTCGTTTCTTAAAAGGTTATTTAATATGAACTCAAAAAAACTACGAAATAACTTTTTTCACTTGATTTCTCCTCTTAATTTAAAAAAGTAAAAAAAAACAAAAACGATAAATATTTTTTATTAGTATAAAAAGATAGATTTTTATTCCTTTTTTTCTGCTAAAAAATAATGGAAAAAATGAGGGACGATTGGAGAGAGTTTGAAAGAAAAGCTATGTGACATGCATATTTTAATTTTCTCATGCATTATGGATGTTTTATTGAAAAATGAATAAATTTATGTTTATTTTTAGATGTTTAATACTCTAATAGAATATCAAGTTACTTTTTAACTATATTTTAATTTTCAAACTTTGAATAATTCGTGTCTTTCAAACTTTTACTTCTAAGAGAACGAACATCTTAGATACATGATACTATAATAGTGATATGAAAAATTGATACAGCTGTCGTATTGTAGGATGATGGGTCATATAAAAAATAAAATAATACATTTTAGCTCATATTAGCTTACAATCCAAAGAATTCTTTTACTAATGGTTTCTTTCCTTTTATAAAGTGGATATTAATTTTTTGAAATTATTGTTGGAAAGGAACTGATTGTATATGTGATTATAAATATAAATAAATTGATTCGCCTGTGATATTGTTTTAAAACTAATGATTTTTAATTTATATACCAAAAAGCGTAATTTATTAATCACGCGTAATTGGATGACTGTTTTGATGTATGGAAATATGACACACCTAATTTTTAAATTTCTATTGGCGTATTTTAATTAACAGAGATTAGAAAGTTATAATTAGCAGTATTGAATACAAGTTATTGCGTAGGAATATTTATTTTAGCTGCCAGTCTAAGCGGCTTAAGAAACATTGATCATTTTTTGCATCCCAAAGATTTATATCATAACATATTTGTAAAGATTTAAAAAGTATTGTATATTTTGAATTATATATAATTTGAAATGTATAATTAGCTTCATTCAAAAGCGAAATTTTATCATATTTTAAAAATATTTCATTTTGTAAAGATTATAATGAATACAATCAAGGCAAAACTAAAATAAAAAGTCCCAATTATATTACCAAGGATTTACTGTTTATTTAATTTTCTTAAATATAAATTAGGGATATATAGATGAAGAAATATTAAACGAGAGAACAAAATCAATACGATTAGTTAGTTAGTAATATGGTTGTTTTGCAGCAAGAGTAAAATATGGTTATGATGCGCCATACAATATTAAAAAATAGAATTATTGTTAAAACTACACTGAATGAGAAATAAAATTTTAGATATGGTAAAAAAAATCCAATTATTAATAATTGTGACATTTCATTATCAGCATCGATAATTTTTTGGAAAAAACAGTTTTATTCATCTAGCGATCGACACAGCTTATCGATGAGACAAACCAACGCCACAAGTGCTCCGAATTTTAATTGAATTGTGTTCTTATTACCAGAACTGCTAGGTAATCATTTTTCAGTTGATGTTTTCGATTGAAAATAAAGCGTAGGAGCGAACATACAAATACTTAAAAAAATAATGAGCTGCGACTGGAATTGTAATGTTTGGAATATCTTTTCTGAGAAATTGATCTGTTTAATATAAGATTTGAATAAACGTTAAGGGGTAAATGAGAGATTTTGTCTTACATATGTTAATTATTCTTACATTTCCGCCCCTCCTCCTCAAAATTTAGGAGGAAGTTATTGGCATGAGTTTTTTTGTGCACTCTTACAAACTTAATCAAATTTCATTATGTACATAACAATACATAACATCATATAGAAGCACATATCACACATAGTACATAAGATTTAAATAATATAGAAATAATAAAATCAAAATACAATGAAAATAAACTAAATTATAACAATAAGCAAAATAATAATACTTCTAAAATATTACTTGATATAAAGGAAACATACATACACAAAATGTACACTAGTGTCTTAAATCTAACTGTCTTCCAGGACGAGAGTTGCACATTTCCTCCAGTACGTTCATAATATTAGATGTATTATTGCTAACATATCATTAACCTATTTGTTGCATATGTTGGAAAATAATATCATATCAAGAAATAACAAATATGTGACCAAAAATATACATGATATCATACAAATACTAACATAATAAATGCGTATTAAAATCTACTCTGTATGTATGTGTTCAGCGTTTTTTGATTAGGGGTTATATAATGTACATTGTTCGATACTTGTAAACCAATCAGATGAGCTTTACACGAAAGTCATATGATTTTTGAAACTTCCGGAAGGCGTTTTGTATAAAAGCCGAAAAAACCATGGAAAATCCCAACCGCTTATTTTAAAAAACCATGTAACGGCACACTTGTGTCTTTTGCTTTTTATGTTCTGTGTTGTGCTGTCTCCTTTAAGTAAATAAAAAAAAGCAGCACCAAGTCTGCTGTTTTCTTTGCAAAGCTATAATGCGTGAGGGAAAAATAGTTTTACATTCAAGTTCGCTTTTTATCTTAAACTTGAATAAGATTATGGCAACGCTAGAAGATGTGAATAGGGCTATCAGATTGGCAAAAAATGATATCGCCAAGGCACCATGGAAAAGTCTCTGGAATTGATCCTTCTGGAAATTTCAGTGAGGTACGTAAGAGACCTTTGAGACAACGGTATCATCGGTTGAGTTCAGAGTCTGCTTCTGTGTTGTGTACAATAAGACAGAGAAATTTTATCAGCCTGAGTTCATATTAGTGGAACGGTTCTAGAGAGTCGTTTCTGGAGCGTTCTAAAGCTTGTTCATAAAGAATACGTTTTTCCATTACTACAAATAGTTAGTTTTAATATTTATTTGTGTATGTACGTCAATTTTCTTTCGTGTATTCATTTGCTTGTCCATTATTAAATTTTCTATTAGTCCATTATTGGTAACCTCCATCTGTTTTACACCCACACAAAATTCGCAACAATACGCATACGCATATAAATTTTTTTTTCAAAACGTTATAAATTTCTTGACATTTACCTTGGACATATTGATTTACATGTATGGCTTAGGACAATCATAAATTGAAGAAAATCCTTATTCAAAAAATGCAAAACAGAGAAATATATTTACATATACACTAGCCCTTTAACGCATATTGTTGCTAATTGTCTACATTCCAGTTCCATTTAATTTTATTCAAAAACGTCAGTACGTGCTTTTCCAACTCCGTGTTGTAATTATAGATAATAAATCATGTGTGAAAGAAAAAATACATTACTTTTGGCGTGTAAGTTACATATATTTTTGACATTTGCATGTGACTGGTGATTAAGTTCAGCCTGTTACTTAAAAAGATATTTCCAACTTTAAAATTTCCCGTAAAGAAGAGATTTATATAATAGAAAAAAATTACTTTTCATCTGCTTTCAGCTATTAAAAATTGACATTAATATCATCAGAATTCAAAAATAAAGCGTGTTTCAACCGGTCTATTGTAACCTGAACTTTTTATTGTAGATTAAGAGAGTACAAAATTTCTCTGAGTGATTAACTACTTCAAATGGTCCTAGTTATGGCTTTGAAAGGGGTCTTCTCACCTAATCTTGTCTTAACCATTGAATGCTACCCTTTGAAAAACTTACGGGAAGGATACCCATTCATCTCCCAGACGACATAAGTTTTGGCATGCTTGAAACATAATTTAAAGATAACATGAAAACTATAATACCTGCCGTTGATTTCATGGATTTCAATCTTCACATAAACTAGAAAGTAAAATTTTTTATTTTCGAAATAGTCTTTACACATATCAGCATGATGCTCTCTGAACATTGCTCTAGAACATAATAAACAAAATTAGCGGGTCATTCTACGCAACTTATATGGGCTAAAAGCACAAATTTCCCTTTTCCCCCCAATTGTTCAGGTGATTCAATGTTTTACTCCAATTTCAAAAGTTCGCAGATAATTTTCCTTGTTGATCGGAGCAAGTTTGATATATTTAGACGTTTCTTCATCCACAGGGCGCAAAGATACCTTCACTTAGCTTTATAGAAATCTTTTTTCTAGTTAATGTTTTTACAGATTTGTGAACCATATTATGAACTTATATAACGTGTGCATTCACTAAACTGATATTTATCATGCCATAAAATACGCAAAGAGGCTATCGACGTGTTTTTATACTGCATGACATGTTGTTACACATTTGATCTAATGTGTCTACGGCTCCTTTTGTTGTACAGTAAAATTCAATTATTTCCAGTTTTCCACTTTCTTCATTTATATTCGATTTTTCATGGAATGTGTAGATAGAAGAACAACACATTTGTTTTGTTTTGTTTTAAACGATAAGAGCTTGGTCAAAACAATATATAGATATTCCTGCGCTTCTAGATCGCAATTCTAAGAGTTCGGAAGGAATTTCTCGTTTGTTTACCGAATAGTTCCAACAACTGTGAAATTCATTGAAATCTTCAAAAGTTTGTCAGCGAAAGATAATGATCTAAACCAATTATCTATTTTAATGTTTCGATTAGACCCTTGGAAACTCCTTGTTAACTCTTTGACGAAGTAAGACGATAGAGGAACCCCCTTGGTTTGAGTATTCGAAACCAAATAAGGTATTGCATTAACAATATAATTTGTTCCTACATCGCACATCAATGCTATTTTTATTCCATATTTGGCAGGCTTGTTCGGTATATACATTCTAAATGGGCACCTACCTCGAAAAGCTAATAACTTTTCATCAGTAGTAACATATGATCCAGGTGTATGAGAATTCACACACAATCCCAAATTTCTCTGATTGGCGCAAATTTATATTTTTCGTTTATTCAAGTATCCTGAGCATCAAAACGTAGACAATTCAGCAAAAATCGGAATCTCACTTCACTCATTCCAGCTTGTACCAATGACCACTTAAGGTTGCTTTTAATAATTTGTTTGTGGCCAAGACTTGTCGTAGAGTACCTCTTTTCAGTGTCGAGGTGCAGTGGAAATGCTGGTGCTAGCTTCTATAGTATAAAAGGTGGTCTTGCCATAAGCTTAACAATTGTGTTGGAATAAAAAAATAGACAACCACCGCGTGGCATCACAACCCTATTTCTTGATCATGGTTCAAAACTATAAGGTCAGTTCCAGTAGCTCAAGTGTAGCTTTAAGTGTTAGGTTAAGAAATACGATCCTCTTTAGTTATTTTCCTTTTTAGTTCTTTAATAAAAATTAATGATCCTTATGGCATTGTTTACTACATGTTGTACCAATCTTTCAGAGTAAAAAGAAAAATAAAATATATCAATTTTAAAGTGTCTTCGCTCTAGCTGGTGTTTTTATTTTATCTTATGTGACTGGCAACGTTGATAAAAGGAAATGGCCATTGAAACGGCAGATGGCAATAATTTCATTAGTCAATGGACTTTAATCAATATGCACTCGGAATATCCGGCAGCCAAAACACGTTTCTCTAATGCCTTGTTGGACAATCTAAAGTGATATCGTTTCTCTCGTGCTTCAAGCTAGTTTTATTTTTGTGCCTCTAAACTTTATGGTGAGGATTTGCCTAAGAACTTGAGATTAGAGTATCTTGAAGAGGGATATTTATGAGAACGACTTAAGCATGGCGGCCGTTAAGGGAAAAACTTTTAAACGCCATTTCCTTCTTATAGCGAAACAATTTGGTTTTATTTATTTGTTTTTTGAGGGGCAGTTAAAACTTTTTGTAAGAGAAGGATCCTTGTTTAGACACAATCTGTTTATGTGAAATAAACGATCTCTTGAAGGCATTAGCATAAATATGGGTTTTAAGGCTTTTGACAAAACGGTTCACTGCTTCGGCGATAAAATTCATAAATCAGTGAAACGAGACTAGCCTGACACGATGGAAAGCACTTGACACTTGTTTAAAAGTATGTTTTTCTGGGCGTTTTGTCTCGCATTTTTTTAAATGAGTTAAAAATGTAAAGATATAATTTATTGCATGTGCATCTCCCAATTACAGGAATATTTTTTATAATCTAATTCCGTTAATACCTGAATAAGAAAAATAGTGTTTTTAACGTTTAAGAGCAAAGACAATACTCAATCAAACATGTAAGGCTAAATTAAGCAGCGTGTTTCAAAAAGGCAGAGGTAATTTTGAAATTTGTGCAAGTTGAAAGTATTTGTGCTAGTATTTACCATTATATAATACTTATTATATACCATTATATAATAACAGAAAATTTATTTTAAAATCCAGCAAATCCTTTTATGTTTCACCTTTCAAATAATGCCTTACAAAACCCATTTGAATGTCATATTTTTCTAATTTTTTGCTTGTAGTTGAAAATGAGCTGATAAGTATTTATAATGAAGTGTTTTGTAGTAAAAATTCATTCCCTTTTTCATGTAAATGAGATATTTTGGTTTATATAGGTTGTTTGGCTTCATACAATCTATGCATTAGCTTTAGATATCTGCTTATCGTAGTAAAAAATTGAAATTAATCACCCATGTATAAATTCTGTCACATTTTCCTCAATAATGATAATGGTTGATTTCATTTTAACTATACATTAAAATGAAATGCAAGTGTGTATCATGGCCTATTATTTAATATGCCATGTCTTTTGAATTTTGCTTTCATTTCCGTTTCAGATAATTCTTCTTTTTCTGATTATAATTACTGTTGTTGTTTTAACCACTTAACTGGTTTGCCCGTACACCATACCTGTTACCGAAAAATTGTAGCAAAAACCTGTTTGCCCATATGCTGGACAAGCACCGATTTTTTCTCTTTTTCATTTTTGATTTGCACAAATTTGTAAGTCTTATTGTGAGATTATTAATTCTGGTGTATTTTTAAGAGACGCAATTTGTCTATGGTACTGAAATACTTCTCATCCGGGATTTTCTTGGTGATAATGAAGGCCGGAATTTTTCGTTGAAGGCAGAAATTTAGATTCTTAAAAATATTCAAAAAGAAAAACCGGGATTGGTAAGGCAATGTGCATTTTGTTGCTTGATAGGAAATGAAAAGGGAAAGATGATTCAAAAGAGTCGATATTATTTCTGTCCTTATTACAATGTAAGATTTAGTATTACATCATGCTTCAAATTATGTGTGTAGTACATATGCACCCCACACAAAATCCTCAACCGTTTGAAAAATTGGTTGAAACATCAGATTTTTTGAAGTATGAGAGGAATTTGTTTACGATAAATGAGACATCCTTCATAGCATGAAAAGTGCACTTATAAAAAGCAAAAATTTAAAGGATTTTTTGTTCCACAATTGTAAAATAATAAATAGTGTAAAAATTTTAAAAAAATTGAAAAATAATATAGATTTTTTCAATTTTTGCATTCAGTTCAGAATTATGCTTAGTTATATGGAAAAAAATGTGCCTTTTTTGGAACATTTTGGCCAAAGAAATTGCCTGTTTAAAGTTTTAAGATTACATTAAAAAGCACCTGGAAAGAAATTGGGTAATTTTAAATCATGATCATTTCAGAGAATTATATGTGTGTGAACTGATCTCCTAAATTCTACATCACATCAAAATGAGGGCTTTGAATATCTTGATGGATTTACTGCGCATCAGTTCTTCTAAATTTGATTTGGTTTTTCAATTATGAAGTGCGCTTTACACTTTTAAGATTTTGAAGGGCAGCTGGAGACAGATCTTGTAATTTTGAATCTCAGTCAAGGGACGAATGCACCTGAGTTGACATCTCTCTCTCCAGATTTCCACACCATGCTAACGTTAAAAATTTGAATCTCCCTAGATTTAACTTGCATCAGATCCTCTTCTTGGTGGTCTCTAAGGACAGCACGATTCGGTAAATGCGAACAACGAGTAACATCTAGGACCAGTTGGCTTCTGTGAACATTATCTTCTGTACAGAATGGATTGCTAATGGAATCGATACTCTAGCCTGATCCCAATGCATGAAAGCAATACATAGGCATTTCCGATCATGAACTGGATGCTATAACCACTCAGCTACGGTGATCATTTTTTATCCTTCCTCAGCTTCATTAAATACATGACTTCCTTTATACACTTGAGTCCAAAACTAAAATCACAAACATTAAATCTCTTATAACTGGTTAAATATTTAGTTTATTTGCACGAAATTTGACATACAGATGTATTACTTTTTGAAAAGCACGTAGCAATATAAACGCAGTTGAAAACAGATGAACTATGAGTTGAAATACAGGTCATATAAAAATGATCAAATCATGATTCATTATTTATCGTGAAAGTTTGTCTAATACTTCCTTTTGCAAAATAATTGAAGCACCAAGAAGGAGTTGTCCGATTGTAATGAAGTTTCGTATGCAAAGACATCTTGATCAAACATGCATATTATAAAATTTTCAAGGCCCATGAACAAGAATCGCTGTCGAAACAAGCATTTTTCCTAATCAACTCGCAAAATATAAAACCAGTCATAGAGGCGGAAAGTTTATCTTTTTCTTTTCGCTGTTATGATTCAATAGAGTAAAAAGGAATGATGACATCACGGCGTTTTCGAAGAACGTACAAGCAACTGAATGACTTCGAACGTGGAACGTGCGTGAAGCTGGATGGTCATACCGAGCAACAAGTTGTCACCCGCAACGAACAAATACAAATTTGCAAAGGTGCTGGCAGCAATGGTTACTGGGAGGAACTTATCGACGAAATGAACACTCTGGAAAACCAAGTTGAACAAATGAGAATCAAGATCGGATGACTGTTCGACAGGTCCGAACTACTTTAACAGTATTAATGTCTGTCATTTAACGTACTACAGTCTCTTCACTACCCCCTTCCCTATTTCACCGGACTTGGCTGAGGAGGGGCTAAGCTCAAAGTGGCCTTAAAAAAGTCTGCCTTTGACCCCACAAAATTGGCGGATCGTCTGGAGTGGTGTCGCAGCCAATCATCATGGTTGCCATCGGATTGGCATTCCATAGTGTTCAACAATGAATTTCGTTTTACTTTTGAGGCAGATGAATATCGTCTCCATGTATGAAGAGGCCGGCGCCAGTGGTCTCCTTAAACCTTTCCTTTACAAAGACATACAGCCATAATCCCTGATGTGACGGTGTAGGGTGATAATTTATTTAAGATCGGATTATCTTAAGTCACCCTCTGTACGTCTTTAACAGCTGAACAATATGTTGATACCATCCTGAGGCCGGTTGTATTACCCTCCCTGTCACGTCATTCACGGGCCAAGCTTCCAACAAAATGATGCCGGGCCCCATACCGATTGCATATCTATGGACTGCCTTTGAGCCGTTAATCCTCTTTCTTGGCCAGCAAGGTCATCAGACCTTCCACCAAACGATTATGTCTGGAACATAATAAGGCACCAGATCCGGGCACCCAAAAATATCTCAGACGTGGTGCAGTAACTGGTGAATGCCTGTCAGAACGCATCGCAGGATGACATTAGGAATATCTATTATTGTTTCCCGAGACAGATACAAGCAAGTATCGAAGCCAGAGGTGATTCCTCAACTACTGATATGAACATTCAAGTTGTAATCGTAAGTCGTTGATCTGCCCTATAACCTGGATATTTTTATCATCTTATTATCTGTGTCTGAGTGGTACTCACATACTATTTTACTTTAAAAACAAGCACTTCATTCAGGATGCTTCGATTTTTTTGCAAAAGAATCTATTTAGAGTGGTCTCATCATACACTACTACTCAAATCTCACAATGAGTTGCGATACTTCTAATGAGGGTGGAGAAATGTTTACTTCAGTAAATCCCATTCTCCAAAGAGTATGTTTTGTGACTTAGGGAGGGAGGTGACGTCATTTAGTCGCTTTTCTCAGACCCTCCCAAACCCGTTTTGAAGAAATGAGAAACATAAATTCATGGACTAGTTCCTTAAGATGTTAGCTTTGTGTGAAATCACATTACTGTCCTTAAAAAGGAAATTTTACTTGCAGCCTTTCGGGGAAACATCTTATAGGCTTCAAGGTCCTCATTTCTATAGCACTGTGAGGGTGACAAAAACAGCGCATCAAAGACTTGTAATGGTCACGAGAAAGCTCTTTAGACGTTGTTTGTCTATGTCACCGTGCAATTGATGCCAAGTAGTGATCTTGTTCAGATATCTTCGGTGGCCTTGACCCGACTTCCTGTGGTCCATTGTTTGCAATTGATTGCATAACCTTCATATCGGTTTCGGTTCCACTTGTAATCATTAAGCCACCTCCACTGAAGATTGCTACTTTCAAGCCTCTGTCAACAACTCTATGTCTCTCTGTTATTTTTGTTACTCTTGCCATCTGCTGACGATGTCAGATCGAGATCCACGAAATTCAACGTGACAAAAGGCCAGATGTATGCCTGTCTTTAGCCGTAGCTTTGAGCACTAACAGGTGACAGGACTATTTGGCTTGACCCTAATTTTGGGGGAGGACACCCTGGGGGTGATCAAGAGACCTCCCATCTCTCTTCTCTTTCCACCAACCTCACGGGAGAACTTGCTGCTCAACGGCTATTTAGAGTATCATCATCATGTGAAGGAACTAACATTCACGAATACCCATGCCTTCTCCGGGATTCATACCCAGGCCCTACGACAAAGCAGTCGCCGTCGCTAACCACTATACCGGATCGGCTACCTATATCTCTGAATCAATTTAATGTTTAGAATTTACTTTTACTGCAGTTGCACAGATTAAATATGCATCGCCTTTTCTGTACGGTGGGCCCTGAGCGATAGAAAGATTCAAAATCACAACACTACCAGCTGTGGATTCATGACCCTGAATACTCAGTTTGCGCTACAATACTTTAATAGACATAAATATTGAAAGTGAATTTTTTACTCGTATAATATACTTTAAAAACTAAGGTCGCTGTTGGTGAAAGCAGAGATAAATTACAACACATACAAAATTTTAAAAAGCATTGAGCGGACTAATTTATTGGTAACTGACACTCTACAGCCTTTTTTGGTGGTTAACAAAAATATACGTCTAAATTCTCTCCCCTACAATGTAACTGAAAAGAACCCTAAATACGAATTAATTCACTTTAGTTCTAGGGATATTTGCGGATATTCAATTAATAGAAAATATTAAGGTTTCAGTAAATAAAGATGATATAAAAAACTAAAATCCAAACAAACGAAGCGGTACATTGAAACTCACACAGAAAAGTGGTAACAAAACTATATTCTTAAAAATATACGTTACCGTATTTATTGCTGGTTGCCATTAAAAAAATCTTAATTTTCAGGATGATATCTCCGAGTGCGTTATAAATATCATAACCTTTCAGGTTTTCCCATATAATTATTATTATATTAATGAATGTATAGTGTTTAGTCTTAAAAAACAAGCCCAATTAAATTAAATATTATGTAGAAAAAAAAAGGCCAAGCCGTACTCAAACTTTAAAAAACTTCTATGTACCTGGCAATAACATATGCTCGAGAGAAAGCCCCCACACAATTGTTTTAATCAGCTAAAATAAAAAGTTCATGCTTCGTTGGGTCCATATTTTAAAGAATCCCGATTTTCTCCTATCCTTTTTTTTATAATCTTGAATTTTTTTCTCCTTCTTTTCCAATTATATTCAGACTCTCGTGAAGAAAAGAAAGGATAAAGGGAATTTAATTAAAACAAAATTTAACCAAAATTTGTTGACAATCAAAGATGTTTCTGTACTTAAAGAGAAAACGGGAAAGAAAAGGAAAAATGATGTATCTCACTATGCGTTTTGCAGGGATACTAAAAAAGCAAATTAAAAATTTCAAAGAACTATTTTGCCAGCAAGACTGACTAATCAATATCTTGAAAATTAAAATGAAAAAAAGAACCACCTGAAGAAAAGTAAGTCTTAAGAGAGCAAAACATATTTTTCAAGGGAAAAATATTATTTTTCTGTTTTGCGTTTTCTGGAAAAAGGCCGTAATCTATCAATAAAAGATAAGAAATATATACATAATACATATATATATACTCTCTGTATTCATTTTAACTAATTAAATTAAAATATAAGTGTTAAATGAATTTTTCTTCCCTTTTTCTCTCTTTTTAGTTTAAGAAATCTGATGTAAATAGGAAATAAGATTTGTATAACCCAAGAGGGTAGTAATAATAATAGTTTTAGAAAACACTTCTAGAGGCTTGTTGATCATTTATTTAAAATTAAGCATAAAAATGATTCTGATGTGCTTGTATCTTAAAAAAAAATAAAGTTATATATGAATAAAATATTGTTTTGTTTTTCGAGCCCCTGGTGATAGACATGAGACTTAAAATACAAATAAAAGTTACGTCTTGTTAAATTGCCTTCAGTAATAATAGCAAAAACTAACAAAAAAAAAAAGATTTTTAGCACTTCTAAGAATGGTAAATCAAAAATAAATTTTATTTAGTCTAGACGAAACAAAATGGACTAAACACAGGATAGATTCGGGTTTTT
>BMAO01017688.1:0-65000 GCA_019973975.1 Trichonephila clavata
TTGTGAAATACTGATTAATGCAGCCTTTGATGGTTACAGGAACAAGATATTTTTAATGTTCATGAAGTTCCACAACACAAGGAGATACACACACAAACAAAATAACATAAGACATCAAAGGAGGGAAAGGCTTTCCCTGACTCCACGTGTATCCATGGCTCGGGACCAACCGGCGGCTAAAAAAAACAAGTAGCGCCACCTGGCTGTCGTTATTTGTCAAGGGAAGGCAGAGTTTAAATGTAACCGTTACATTCTCCCCCTACACGCCGAAGACCGTCTCGGCGAGGTGGTGTACTATCAGACAATATGGCATTCGCTCCAGCAGTTCCTCTAGGAATCAATGGTTGTTTGCGAGGCCTTCCTCTTCTCCTGAGAGGTACTACAGGAGACTGGGTTTGTGTGACATTCAGAAAAGGTGTTAAAGCTGATGCATGATAGACACCTAAAGGTTCGTCAGGTTTGTCATAACTAGCTACTACAAATGTGGTGGGGGATCTCTGGGATAGCACAATGTAAGGCCCGTCTCTCCTGGGCATCAGTTTGGCACTCCTGTTTTGACTCGCTTTGCTTAATGGGTGCAGTTGTACCCATACTAGATCATTAACTTTATAGTCAGGACTTGGTCTACGTGATTTGTCAGCAGATGTTTTTTGACGATCTTGACTCTTCTCAATATTTTCTTTAATTTGTGACATATATCCTTCAAAGCGTTTTAAATAGGGTGTAAATTCAGGTACAAAATTATCGTTATGTATGACAGATCATAGATCAGTATTTACTTGGTCTAAAGTTCGTAATTCTGTGGCGAAGGTTAGGTATGCTGCCGTGTGATCTGTGGACTCACATTTTGCAGTATTCAATGCGAACCTAATAGCTGGTAAGCTTTTCAATCCATAATGTATGGTTGTTACCTACCATCATTGCCAAGCGAGGTTTCAAGTCCCTATTTTTTCTTTCTACTGGATTTGCCTGCGGGTGATATACGGGAATGAGACTTTGATTGATATCCAAGACATAACATAACTGCTGCATTACCGTACTATACAAATTGAGTCCCATTGTCACATATTAGTCGACGGGGCACGCCGTACCTTAGGAAGACTTCATTTAGAAGTGTTATAGCACATTCTTTAGCAGTAGCTTGCTTTAATGGAAATAATTCTACCCATTTTGTGGTGTAATCTTCCACTATGAATATCCACTTCATTCCTTCTCTCGTTTCTGGTAAAGGACCAAAAAGATCAATAGCTATGCTCTCGAATCGTTGAGCTGGAACAGGAGTCTGCAGAAGACCAGCAGGTTTCTGGTTTGTGGCTTTATATCTAATGCACTCTGAACAGCTCTTCACATAATCGGCAATAAATTTCCTCATATCCAGTCCAATAATATTTTGAAGAAATTCTAGAAAAGGTACCATCAGCTCCATAATGTCCAGCGGTGGGAGCATCGTGGTGCAAATTTTAATATCTTCTCTCTCTCGTGAGTAGGGACAACTAGTTGAGCTTCATCGACTTCAACATGAGGTGAGTACCGATATAATACTCCCTGATTCATCACGTACCCTCTCCCAGTCCAATTGGCAAAGTCAACTCCCTTGTTGGGGTTTTCAAAGCAATTAATTATCTTTTCTAATGAGGATCCTTCAATTGTTTCTGTTCTTAGTTCATTAGCTGTTCTTGTCGGGAAATCAAATATTATAGTTTTTTAATTCACAAATTTCTTCGTCCTTAGACGCTGGCCTAGAAAGCATATCTGCAATAACATTGCATCTTCCGGGAAAATAATCAATCTTCAGATTGTAAGATTGTATTTGAAGTGCCCAACGGGCTAATCTTCCGGTTGGAGATGTTAAGCTCATCAGCCACTTTAATGGTTGGTGGTCGGATGCACTGTAATTTCTGCACCTTCAATATACCCTCTAAATTTGTTAAGGGCCCAGACTACAGCCAAGGCTTCTCGTTCTGTTTGTCGAGTAATTCTTCTCAGCAGAGCTTAAGAGTCTACTGGCATATTCTATTGGCTGTTCATTGGGAGGACTTTCTCCTTGTAGCAGAACTGCACTAGGGCGTAAGTACTTGCATCCGTCCGGATGATAAAAGGCTTTTTAGGATCAACTTGCTTCAGTATTGGCGGGGTTATTAAACATTGCTTGAGGGTCCTGGAATGCTTGTGCTCAATTTCCCTCCATTTCCAAGCAGTACTTTTCTTTTTAATATTTGAACTTTTTTTTTAAAAAAAAATTATTCGACTTCGGATAATTATAACCAAGAATTTCATCATTTACTCAATATAGCAATTGTTTGTAGCAAATTATTATATAGCAATTATTTTAAACACACATATATGTATGAATATTGTTAAACAAGTTGGTTCTGTTTGAAAGCAGAAATGATCTTTCACAGTTTAAATTTCAAGGTATTTTAAACAGCAGATTGAAATAAGAATAAACAAGAATATTAAATTATTTGAAACAAAATATATATATTAATATTTTAAGAAACATACACAATCACATTCTTCAATATTATTTACAAAAGATTTGTTGCATCTACTCACAGATTTAATTTTCCGTTTTCTTCAACCACACAATCTCTGAAAGAGATTTTTCTTTAAAAGAACAGATTATATATATATATATGTTGCAAGCACAATTCGCGCATTTAAATGACATAAGATGAATTCACATAAGATATTTTCACTTTTTACTCAACACACTATCGATGATTTTTTCCTCTGGCACAAACATAACGCTTTCCCTTTTGGTTTTCCAATAAAATTATGCACTTTCACATTTAGTGTCAGGGCGACACATACATAACACTTTTTTTTTGGGTTTTCCAATAAAAATCGTGCACTTTCACATTTAGTGTCAGGGCGACACATACATAACACTTTCACTTTGGGTTTTCCAATAAAACGTGCACTTTCACATTTAGTGTCAGGGCGACACAATACATAACACTTTCACTTTGGGTTTTCCAATAAAATCGTGCACTTTCACATTTAGTGTCAGGGCGACACATACATAACACTTTCACTTTGGGTTTTCCAATAAAATCGTGCACTTTCACATTTAGTGTCAGGGCGACACATACATAACACTTATACACGTGGTTACTTGTCGAAGGAAAGCAAAATGCCGGTAAAAGAAAACACGTTGGGCAGCCATTGTAATACTCCCATGTTGTGAAATACTGATTAATGCAGCCTTTGATGGTTTACAGGAACAAGATATTTTTAATGTTCATGAAGTTCCACAACACAAGGAGATACACACACAAACAAAATAACATAAGACATCAAAGGAGGGAAAGGCTTTCCCTGACTCCACGTGTATCCATGGCTCGGGGACCAACCGGCGGCTCAAAAAAAACAAGTAGCGCCACCTGGCTGTCGTTATTTGTCAAGGGAAGGCAGAGTTTAAATGTAACCGTTACAAGAGTTTTTTTGGAAACAAAACTCCTGATTTTTATTCCGTGCAGGCTAGAAATTGCGAATTTTAATTTTTATCCCAATTAATAATTTAATTCAAACCTTTTTTTATCGTTAAACTATACATATTTTTTTGGCATTAATATTAAAAAAAATATTATTCAGACATGATTTTAATTTTTACATATTGAAAAGAACATTTCAAGAATAAATATGTAAAAAAAGTTAACGTGAAGTATTTTAATAACTAAAAAACTTGGGATATTGCTTAGATAAATTGTTCATAATTCAATATAAACATGTATTCATACTGAATTTCGAGATAATTCAAAAAACTATAAAAATGTAGTATTTTGAGCTCTATGTCCCCTTAAGACTGGACGAAGGACTTAAGATTAGATAATTTACTATTCAGGATGAGTATTATGACGAAATGAAAGAGCTAAAATACTGATGAGGGGACTCCTGACTCATTTCTAAAACATAAAAAAAGAGAAAATGCGTGCGTGCGCGTTGGCTTTAACATCTAAAATTTTCTATACTTTTTCATCTTTTTTACACAAATTAAATTCTCAGGTAACAATCCATAGATTATATTAAACTCCATTTCTACCAAACTCTTGCAGCTCTTCAGATACAATTACATGAAATTTGAAAGAAAAATATAATGTACTATAAATGAATACCCCTGAAAATCATTACTGAAGTAAATCTCTAACTACTGATAAGTATTTTATAAAAGATATTTTTCATGATAGAATTAAAAACTAAAGTTCTTCAAGGCATTAAAAAAAATTTTTTTTTTATTATAATTTGAACGAAACCTATATGTGGTCATAATTGTTTTCGTTAGAAAAACTTGCGTTTATATAAAAGAAATAAATTTTTAAAAATCTTTTTTCTAGGCATTAAAATTTAGAATTCTTAAAACTACAAATCAAACTAGACATAATATGACAATAGAGATATTAATTTAAACAAACTGAATAACTAGAAAAATCAGCTAACTTTTAAAAAATGTTCCTTATTTAAAAAAAAATACACTAAAATAATATGAAAAATACGGTCCGTCTAAAAAAAAAAACCCAAATGCACATGCGAACATTTACAAACTAGAGTTATTATTAATTGGATTTCAAAATAGAATTGTATCCTCACGAAATGTAAAAACTAATGAAAATTTTCAATGTAGTAAACATAACATTCAGTAATTCCTTCTGCAATTTAAATTATTTTCCATTTTTAAATTTTCTGCAACAGAAGACATTGGTATGTATTTTATTTTTCAAATAGAGATGCGCATTGGAATCTTTTCCCTTTCAGACCTAGTACGTTCCCCGGGAGCTGATATCACTTTTTAATGCAGCCCATATAGGTATATAGCAATTGCCACATTGTAATTTCGACTCCCAGTTTCCTTCCCAGAAGGAGGCCCCTGAGCTCCGACGATGCGGAAGAGAACCAAGAATTCAATTTTGCAGACAGCACCCAAGCCTCTAAGGCCGGGGTTGGAATTGCGTCGATCGCGATCGACCGGTCAACCGCAAACACAATTTGGAGTGACCGCCTGAAGATTAGACGTTAGTAAATGTATACGGAAATATTCAAGATTGGCTGACAGTACGCTGACTAAGTCTTATACAGATTATAGTTACGAGAACTAACCTTAGATGAAAATGTTTTATTTCTTAATGTATTTTGAATTGTTGATAATAATGCATCATTAGATATTATTATATTTGTGGTTATTACTATTATGTTTGTATTTTGCGTTTAGCTTTAAAACGCGCTTTAAAAAAAAATGAGTTTTTCATTTTATTTACGTAAGTATATATTCCGTATTCATTATTAAGTTATAATAAATATTGTTGACATTTCCTTATCTCACCACACCTACAGCCCTGAGCAGTGGGCGCACTCGTGAATTTTTCAAAGGGGGTGGTGCGGTGGTCCAAAGTCGAATGTCTACCATTCTCATATCCTACCCCAAAACTCTGCCAAACATATATATATATATATAATTCTCCTTTTTAATGTTTAAGTATTATTCTTTGTTTTTTCTCCTTCTGTTTTTTTATTATTTCAATTTGTTTTTGTTTGCTTTGTTTAATTATAAAAACTATCCAGGTGGCGCCACTAATTTTTGCTTCTGGTTTTACCAATTTAACACGTCATTTTTAACGGTCATTTAGCGTGGTTGCTCGTGTACGTACAGATCTTTTTTCCGCTCATCTCTTGATTGCATTTTTTCATGTAAGTTTTTGCTTTATTTTTCCTTTTCAAAATTATTTTTATTTGTATTTTGTTAAGATTCATTTCCTTTCATATTTTCTATTATTTTTTATTATTTTTTATTTTATTTTTCTGTTGGTTAAAAATTACACGTGGTTGGTTTTAGGCCCAACTTTTCAATATGGTTATGTTTTGCTATTATGTCGAAAATTTCTGCTGAACGGGGAAGGTTGAATCCATAAAATATATTTAACCCTAATTTTGCTGGTCCTAATTCACCAACAGCTTTAGAAATCATAATAGGTCTTCACTTTAGTCTATTGACTCTTCTGGTTTCTTACATTTTAAAGTTATAACTCTGTTTCATGTTATACATAAGCTTAGTTAATTCTTGTACAATAGACTTTTCCATCATTTTTTAAAGTTGTGTTTCTTGAAATCTGGTTTAAATCTTCTAGCTTTGTTAGTGATATAATTTTTGTATTATCAATTTTACTATGCCGTGTATATTTTTTTCCTTTTATGTTACTATATATATATATATATATATTTAATTGTGTAGATTGTCAGGAACAAAGAACAGTAAGAAATAAATTAAATAAATAATTAGCATTAATTAATAAAAAATTTATTAATAACAAATATTTAATTAAATTTTACGTACTATATGCATGGGATTACAATCTATCGAAAAAAAATCATGAGCTATGGAGGGGGGTCCAGACCCGTGGACCTTCACCCCTCCCCCTATGTGTGTGCGACTGATACTGGGTGGACCGCAGCACCTTGAAAAAATTAGAAGTAGCCCGTACCCTGGAAAAGTCTGCCCACCCCTGCTCTAGGGCACTGTAGGGATATTTAACATGCCGCATAATATATACGACATAAACGCTAGCAAAAGACGCTGATATATTAGTCATAATTTTATTACTGCATTGGAAAATAAGCATACTTTTTCTGAGAAGGCTATCAGGAATTGTATATTATTTTAATAAAAGTAGAATATTTTTATACAAAATAAGGTTAAACATTTTTCACATACGTAATATAGAAGAATTCTGAGCATAACAGTTCTTGAAATACTAAAACATTAAATATATCCAATTAATATTACATAAGGAATGGCATAAGAATATATATATATATATATATAGTACATCAAATACCATATTTCTAAACACGATAATAAAGTTTTATTTAACTCCTGGTTGCATTTTTTAAAAATTATTTTGGGATATATATATAAATATATAGTATAGAAACGATATTGATGTATTCTCTGCAAAGTGCAGCAATATAAATCTTGTCTGACACTTATAAGATTTTAGTACTCGAAAATGTTATTTCCCCTCTGTGTTGCAACGGGGGGGGGGGGAGAAGAAACAGCCATTGGATCTTTTTTCAATAGGTATAATTTTCTTTTCCCGAAATAGTTGTACACTTCGAGAACCTTCACACACACATAGTCCTCGAAATACAAATCGTAGCCGTGGATATCAGCAAATCGCATGTTTAATACTTATTACAGTAAACAAACCGTTCCTAAAAGAAGCAACGAAATCGATACAGTAATAAAAGGAAGTTTTCTGCTTAGGCAAAACATTGATTTTTCCCCTTTGGTTCCGGAAAAAAAACTGCGTAGCAACAGAAAATGGTAAATAAATTCCCTCTTTGGGCATGCACCGAAAGATTGTTGTTTAAAGAAAGAAAAAAACAATGCAAAAATTCGGGAAAATTGGTGTGTTCATGTTAAATGCATAAGCTATTTATTCGAGTATAACTAATGGTTGGTTTTGATAGTTTGGCAAAAATCGAACAACTTTAATCTATGTTTTACCTGTCGACGAATGGAGATATTGCGACTGAAGCAGAAAAAAAACTGTAGCAAGGTAATAAAAAGAGTTGAATGAAACGCTGTCATGTTTCGAAAGCAAACAATATCTACATTTATTAGATAATACAAAACATGAAAGAGTTTCGGAGAGATTAAACTAATTCTCAAACTTGTCATATGCTGAATTATAATGCACAACACAACAGAAGAAAGTTTTGAGTTCCAAACAATCGTTTAAAAGAGTTAAAAACTCTCTTTTGTTGTACAGTGAATGTTACATCAGTCGAAAAAAGTGTAAAATGGCGACTTTTATAGTTGTTAGAATATTAAAGAAAAACATTGAAAGACATGTTTGTTAAGTGTTAGCTTCACGTCACTTATTAAGTCTGGATGTAAAGAGACATGTTTGCACAAAGAGCACTTTTCGCTGAAGGCATGAATTTCTAATTTATATTGTTCACTTGGCACTTTATTTTCTTCGAATTTTAGTTGGTAAAGGGGAAAGGAATTAAAGTATCTAACGAAAAATTAGTCATTCATAATGCTCCTGTTGCATTAACACTTTTGATACTCTGGACATATTTTAATGCTTATAAATCCCTCATCTATCAACCATTGTTTTTTTTTTAATTTTCGAAATGACTTTTAACACCTTACGGGATTTCTATTTTTCTTCTTAAGCATACATAACTATATTCATTGAAATATTTTTACGCGTATGAAAACCCACAAAAAAGTCCGTAAAATAAACATAAAAGAAGTATTGTGTAGTCCCAAATGCTGGAAAAGTTCACGCATTAAACAGATTGGTTCATTCAAAGTACATTTAAATTTATTTTATAACTCATTGGTAAAGTGAGTGAACATTAACGTCGCACCATTCAGCTACAGCAGGTCTTTTAGCGACGGACCTCATAATTGTGAACCATGGTCAAGTGACGAGGACGACACCTGAACTGATACCCCTATCTCACTGGTGTAACTAGTCCTGTGTGGGCCCTATATCAAAATTTCTAGGAAACAATTTTGGGAGGCCCCTTAATATGTTACTCTTGTTTTTCTTTCATATGTTGGGGCACCCGTAGCCCGGGGCACCGTATCGTTGATAAGGCTTCTCTCCTAAATGTCACACCACACCAACGGCAGGACGTTTGAGCCTCAACATATTTAACATCCTCTACCTCTGTAAACGGCGAGTCTTCATCGGTACTGGCTCGAACTCATGACACATTAAGCACGAGTCTGTGACCATGACCACTAGGCTACCGAGCTCACTAGAACTCCCTTGTAATTGCGCCAATAGCTTTTATTTTAACAAAGAGCAATTAAATCGGATGTATAATAATTCTACAAAAGCGCAAATTTAAAAAAAGATATCTCACAAACACCAGAATCCGTGACTAATTACATCGCATAAGATAAATGAAACGCACAGTCGCTGTCAAATGTTTGACTCCAATGTTGCTTCACTATATCGTCCTCTCAAAGGTTGGAAAAAACTCAAAAGTTAATAATAGCCCTGATTTTAAAAAAATCATATAAATATTCAACTAGATAATTCATATCCTTAATCACAATTTTTCGTAAGGTAAATAAAACACACAGAGTGTCAAAATGTTTGATTCTAATGGTTTCCTCTTAATTTGTCGTTATATAGGATGGAGAGAATCTTATCCTCCAAAAACTTCAGGAGTTTTCTATTTAAATAATGAATTAAAAACTAATTTTCCCCCGTACATTTGGATATACCTTGCTACATTAAAATTACAATAGTAGTCAGGATTTAGAAGGGAAGTACATAAATTCTGCATTACGTCGGTGAATTCAAAATGGCTGGAATAGAGCAAGTATCAAATCTTAAGGGATCAATTTGGAGAGTTAGGGGAGTTTCAAGGGACGAATAAATTAAAAGATGTGGAATTAATGGGAGTTGATGGAATGTAAATTTTGTATTCCCTGGTTTACACAGAGAATCTCATTATGTTTTGCTTAAGTGCACCCTATTTGCCATATATACTGTTTATGATACAGAGTTTTCCTTTGCTTTTAACATAGTGAAGAATGTATAATATAAAAAAGATGGTTATTTGTGATGTTTAAGAACACGTTCTGAAAACTAGCTTATATGTTTCTTTATTCATTATCTTTTTTAATGCTTCTTTATAAAAGATGTACTTAGTAATCATTAATCGTACTATACACGGAGTGCTTACAAAAAAAGAAACTTCTTCTGAGAGCCTTTAAAATATTCACACATTGTGGGCAACTTTTTCTCTTCTTAATGAATGAGATAACTTGAAGTGAAGTCTGGGTTTTTTCTTTTGGTGAGTTTATTTCTTTGTCTTATAACCCGAATCTCCATGTTGTAAAATAAAAAATGGTTTATCATCAATTTTTAGAAATAAGTTTTTTTCCTCCGTCTGCATTATTTTATAGTTATTATTGTTATTTTGTGAAGTGTTTTATTTGAACCGGCACAATTCAGAGTCACCTGTAGCTCGATGTAATAAGAGAAATGACATCAAACTGGGTATAATGACGAATAACAACATGAAAAGTAGAACTCTGCAAAAAAAGTTTTAAAAATCACCGTTAGGGGTATTAAAGGCACCGTACAACGCTAAAAGTGTTACAAAAAGAGAAAAAATAATAATAACTTGTACAAAATAACAGTGAAATGTTAAGTTAGATTTGCTAAATTCGCTTCCCAGCGATTAATTCGATAACATTCAGCATGACCGCAGTTCTCAGAGACCAACCACACCGTGCACACATTATCTGCACAAAATTTCCTGTGATCATATGCAGTATGTCACAAAAATATTCCACTCCTTTTGTGATATGTGTACCAACAGAGGTTCCTTGTGGTACACAGAAAATAACAGAAAATATTTAGGGGCCCCTCTGCTAAGTCAGGTCCCAAGCCAGATCTTACAAAGGATTGCGAAACCATACCTAATCGTCATCAGTCAGGTTTTGGGCAACCTAGAACCATGGGCTACTCTCGATGCGGGGCTTGTTACGCCACTGAGTTACAGTTATGTATCTGTTATCTCCTCATCTGACGGGTTTACGTCCTCTTTCAGGGCGAATTAGTGACTCTAAATAAAACTAAACTCAGCGGCGCAAAGGCCAATGAGTGCCAAGGTCCACTGTGCCATCTCAGATTTCCTTACCTAGGACGCTGAGGTGCAAGAGCAGATGTTCCGGTCAGGTGGTCAGTCAGACGCAAAACTCCAGTTGTTAATTTCCAGGTAAGTTTGGTACTCATTTATCGACCCACAAGGAATCCTACTAGGTTTAAAAAGTTATTTTTAGGTGTTTGATGTTTGGTGTTGTCTGGGGCCATCAGGAGAAAAAGACATATAATTATTGCAGAAAGAAGTACTAATACATAAAACGAGAGTTTTTAAGTTGTTTTTATAGCATTTACTTTATATAATTTATTAAAATATTTTTAATGCGTTTTTTGAAGAATGAAATTTTTGCGATAATTTGTGCACTAAAAACGGGATATCACCAAAACGATCCAATCATATTCAATGGAATTTACAATGTATATGTTATGGGCCCTTTTCAGAATGTAACAAACCGCAGGTTTTAAGACACCTACATTTTTAATCACATTTTACAGCCATTTTTAGTATAGAAAAGGCAGTAATTTTGATGAAAAATGATTAACATCAAATTATAATATGTTAATAAAATATTTTTATCCTGCTGTTAGTAAAACTTCAGAAGAATCAAGAAGTATATTAATGAAATTAAAATTACGTAATGAGCAATTTATTTTTATTAATGGCGTTTTTCTTAATTTAAAAAATTTTGCTAAAATTTCATGAAAAATAATAATTTTTTCAAAAACAAAGGGTGGTATACGTTATTTATTTAATAAATAGGTTTTTTCAAGCTTATTTATGCTCTTTAAAACAATAAACTTAGTCAGAAATCAATTTTTGAAAAATTTGTTTCTGAACATAGTCGGGTGCCTTAAGTCATCCGATGAAAGGCTGAGTCTACCTTGCCCAGCCCGGGGATTGAGTCCCGGAACTGAGGCGTGGAAGCGAGATGTGCTACCACATTAGTGACTCTATGTCTAAGGATTTCTAATAAATTCCTTTCAAAGTATTTAGCAACAAAGCCTCTTACGCAGCTTCTGTTGAATTCCAAGTTCATGGGGAGCTGTGGACGATTAAGATAACACGGTCTTATCAATAGTGCACCTTCTGGTAATGAGAGTCGTGATTCATTACTGTTGTCTTATTTCTGTAGAGAAAATTCTTCGAAGCTGTCTATACGTTTTTATTTCCCTAATTACTGGCGTAGTTTTCGTGCATGAAAGCAAAAAATTGGATATTTCTTTCATATTCTCGTTTCAGTGAGCTGTAACAGCACCATTAGTAACCCATCGTCGATATTTGGAGCTAATTGTTTTAAGGAGCCTTGTTTCCTTTGTCATCATCATATCCATAACAAATTCGGTGCCTTTGCGAGTGTTGGGCCGAATTCCAGGTAGATCTGAATAGTTTTGAAAAATCATCCTGTATTTCTCACAAATGCTTTTAAAATCCGAAGACATAGTAGGTAAAACAATATTACGTGCGAAATGTGTAGAAAAAGCAGATAAAAATTTAATGCACAAAAAATATCTAAGAATATAAAAACATCATCTTTTAATTTCTCTGATTTCAGTGCATAAAGAATTTATTAATCGACGAATTGCTTATCAACATTGCACTTAAAAGTAAGAGTACTATGTGTCCTTTTAAAAAAACAATTGATTTTGCAAACATCTTCTAAGGAAATCTAATTATTGCATTCGCTATACCTGCCACTTCTACGAAATTCTAGGCAAGAATTTTCCAGCCATTTTTTTTTCCACAATTTTTATAAAAAAAACTTTTTATTTGGTGCATTTATACAAACTTAAATTTATATTTAAAGGCATAATTTCGAAATAAAAAATTATGACCGCAATTTTCCTCTAATGCGGTCGTATACAATTTGTTCTTTTCAATTTTTTCCTGAATTTTTTGAAAAACTATACATGAAAATTTAATTTAAATTAAAGATAAATTTAATAATTTTGCAATTAGAAAAACATAGCGAATACTTAAAATTTAAATATTCTCTATTAATATAAACAAAATTTTAATCCAAAAAAAGAGACAGTGATATTTATATATCAATTTCTAAAAAGTAACTAATTGTAACTAAGTTTTTAAATAAAAATAGTATTTAAACTTGATATTTGTTGCTCAATTCCTGTAAAAATTTATTTTCAGTCGACTGCACATAAATTTTACGAAATACTTTAAATTATTTGTAACATATACGGAAAAAGCATATTTGATATACTAAAAAGCATATTTGATACAGGAAACTTATATTTTTGCTATTGATTTATTCGAGATAAAAATTTTTAAATACAAAAATTCACTCAGATTCAACGCCTACGGAAGTGGAATTTGATCCAAGGAATGTCTCTGAATTTAGATGAAGTACAAAAGTATTCTACTAGATGTCAAAGAGTATAACATTTCCAAAGAAATAACAGAACACAGATAAAAACATTTATACAAAAGTGGAAATTGAAAGTTTATTGAAAGATGCATGTTTTAAATTTGTTTTGGTTTTAGAAAATTCACTACATTAGAATTCAGGGCCTTCATTAAAATTAGTTTAGTCTACCTTATTGTGTATTCTATTTCAAGTTATAAAAGTGTTTCAAAGTATTTATACTGAGAATACTTCGGAAGGCGGTGTATAGACAATATCCATTGTTTAAAATTTATACTATTATCAAAGATCCGAAAGAACTAGTTCCGTACAATCCAGTGTGTTAAAATAATACTCCTACATGACAAGTTATTTTGCTCTAAAGTCTGATTTCAAATCTAATTCACACGTTTCTGTTTTTTTAATTTATTTTATTGCTACACAATAGACGATGAATTTGTTTATTTTTAAACTATTTTTGATTGTTTTTCCAGATTCAAATAACAATGATTTTAATAATAATGTTTAAAGCAGGACTGTTAATATATCCAAAAAGCTATCGCCAACTACTGCTCGGAAGGTTTTTTCAGGTTCTTGGTCTATTTTTTACTTTGAGCCACGATCGCGTGAGGAGATTGAGACGAACTGACACATCCTATGCTTCATATAAAACCATATTAAAGAGAAGACTGGACAAGTGTGTGAGAGTGGAGGACTGTATCCTATAAGACCAAAAGAAACCTTCCAAACGATTAAAAATGAGACTGATCTTAGTGCTATAGTGTGCAAAAAACTAATCATGAACTGTTTATGTTGAGGGTTTCACGATTACTGACATCCTTTCAGAATTAAGGCGTAACCAGGCAAAATAAATAGGGTGAACATGGCAAATATGGGCATTACAACACTTAAGGCCTTATCACATACGCATGTCTCGGAGAACTCGATTCTCTTTCGAACAACCATTTCGGGAAATTTTTCGAGCAAATGTGTGGGTGATGGGTTGCCGTAAGCAAAACGACACGCTCTGACATCAGTCGCGCTCTATCCACATTGAAGAATAACTCACCGATTTTCCTGCTTCGGAAAACGATCATCCAATATCATTTCTTTTATTCCACTCACTCTTTTGTAGACGGCCGTAAACAGAAAACGAATGTCATTCTCTTTAAAATATTATACACCATTTCTGATGCGTTTGACGAAGCCGAGGCTGTCATATTTACCGCCATTTTGTTTATGACGTAGGGACATTGCCTGGAATTTCGAGCAATTCTTTCAGCTTACTTGGAAAAAAATTTTTGAAGCCGTTGCTATGGCAACGGAGCGGAATTTGCTCGAAAGGATTAAAAACTGAAACAAAAAATGCTTCAAATACGCATATGTGTGATAATTCCTTTTATTGAAAATATACTGCACTAAAATACTTTCCATTTTTCGAAAATTGAGATACTTCAAACTTAAGTATATGATCTTTTTAATGGTATATGAACTAAAGGGAAAAGCAAAGACGGGAAGCCCAGAAATTTTACCTCCCCTCCCCTCCTTAAGAAGTAAGTTAAAGGCGCCGAAGTCAGCAGTGTCTGTTTGGGGCAGTCTATTTGGAAAAGGGTCAGTTCAACATTGTTATCCATTAATACATTTACTGAACAAAATGCGTTATGCTCACTAAAGATGTCCAGCTTCTTATCGACAATGTACCACCTTCCTCAACTCGAGATGCAGTACAGGAAACAGAACGATATAGTTTTAAAATTTTACCACATACACCACATTCTCTCGGTCTTGTCTCAAACGACGTTTTTTTTATTACCAGAACTACAAACAAATAAACAAACATTGCGAAGTCGCAGATTTAGCGCAAATGACGTCATATAAGAAACAGAACAATGGCTTTCGAAGAAATCTGCTGAGTTTTACATATTGAAGTTTTGGAAAAGACAAGAAACTTTGGGAGACATGCATAACTATAGAAGGATACTATATAAAAAAACTTTAAAATAACAAGAAAATGAAGTATCTGTCACGATAATTTTAAGTAATAATTAAATGTTAACGATTCCACTTTGTACCCATGCGTATTTTTATATTCTTCCAAATATGTAGTTATATTTTACAATATCTTCAAAACCAGTTAATAAAAGGAACAATAATTTTCAAAAACAATCTATCGTAACTTTCGTCTTAAATTAACTAAGCATTAAATTTTTTTTACTGCTTTCGGATCATTATTAGATCATTTTAAATAATAATAAAAAAAAATGAAACCAACTTCTTGAAAAGGAATTGGTTTCATTGGTTTCCTTTCGAGAAATTGCCATTCAAATAAATTGAAATAAAATAATTCAGACTTTTGCTGATTTAATGTCACATAAATGAAATACTTCATTGAAAAAAATTAATTTTCTCATAAAACCCAATGATATCTACACGTTCATTATGCTTCAATCATTACGAATTCGGTAATTTAATTTACTTTTGGATATTACGACTGGAATATTTGCGCGTTAATAGAGTCATTCTCCAATCTTAAAAGACATTACGCGGAAATTTTTAATGATTTTTTTAAAGCGAAGAATTCGTAAAAATCTAGTCTCAATTGCCTCTTTGTTAATTAACTCTCAACGTATTTTTATTTCTTTATTTTGAATTCTAATTTACAGCTAGATGTTAAAAAAATTCTTGAATTCACTTTATTTCAGAGATACATCGAAATAAAAAAAGACCATCATTATATCTAGAAAAAACTTTCGTAAGAGAATGTTTCAGAAAATGTAATGCAAAATCATTGGGAAAAAAAGCCATTTGAGATAGAAGAGATGATGCGCATATTTCAATTTATGAGAACTTGAAATCATTCGCTTATTTATTTTTCCATTAAAATAAATAAAAAGATTTAATTGATGCAGATGCATTTTCATATATCTGGTATACAGACATTAAAGCGTTTTTCTTTGTTACATTCTGAATTTGACTCTTTGGCTTAGCTTACTAGTGTTAAAAAAATTTGAAAAAATTCAGAAAATTTTAATAATTTCTCACATAAAAATTTTAGGCTGATTTATTGGCCAAAAAGGGCACCTCTGTTCAATAAGTTAATAATAACCCAACCCATTTTTCAACCTTTATAAATGAGTTTTTAAAAGAATAACTTTCACTAATATCCGCATGCAACTAATGAAAAGAATTTCTAATAAAAAGTGGAAGGATCTCGACACAGATAGCATATCCAACTGGCCACGCCACGTGGCCGTGGCTCAGTTCTGACTTTTCATAAAACATGACAGTCTTGTTCCCTACTTACACAGGATCAAGCTGACTTCTGATCCCTACTGCTACTTGTGTCGAGGCCAATTTATCAAGTGAGTGAATATTAACGTCGCACCCTATTCAGCTACTCGAGGGCTTTTGACGACGGACCTCGTAATTTTGAACCATGATCAAGTGACGAGGACGACACGCGAGCTGATACCCCCTCTCCTAACTACAACATCACCCCAATAGAAGGACGTTTGAGCTCTCGATAGATTTAACGTGCATATCTCCCGTATACGGCGAGTCTTTAGCGATAGTATACGAACTCATGACACGCAGGCCACGAGTCTGTTACCCTGACCACTAGGCTACCGCGGCCTGTCAATTTGTCAAGAATGGCTACGACATTCTACATTGCAGAGCTTTCGCGGAACAACTATTGCTGACAGATATTGAGAAGCAAGATGTCGATTGCGGAATTGACTTCTTTATGTTTATGTTCATTAGTGATTGATTTTTTAGAGTCAAACCTCCTTGCCATTGGAAATTTAAAAAAATTAAGAATAAAATAAAATTAGTTTCTAAAACAAGAATGAGCAGTTTTATTTGGAGTGTGCATATGCATTACTTATAGATCTTGATGAAACTGAGATCAGAATGTGAGTTAGAGTTTTTGTTGACATCGCACTATAAAGCAACAGGAGAGCTATTAGTGACGAACTTCGTGAATTTAAACCTAGGTCAAGTAACAAAAACGACACCTGAGATGGCATCTCTCCCTCTCCAAACTATCACACCACACCAATGGAAAGACTTTGAGCCTAGACAGTTTTAACGTCTATCAGCCCTTCTACATGGCAGGTCTTCAATGTCAAGGGATCGAACTCTTGACACGCCAGCCACGAGTTTGTGACCACAACCAACAGGCGATCGCAGCCACACTAGACTTCTGAGGTCATAAACTGAGCCCTGTAACTGCCGATTAAAAGTTATGCGATGATTCGCTCCACAGTACCACCGTTTTTCACATAGGCACGCGTATACGGTGCATTGGGGGGCGAATATAAGCAACTTTTTCTCTGAAATAAGCAAAACCTTTGTAAGCACTCTGTCAAGGCTATTTCAAAGCCTTCGGAATAGTTTTACTGATAGAAGAACAAAGAAAAGAACCGCCTTTCGGAATGACGTATATATACGTCCGGGTGCTCAACATGCTGATTGAACAAGATGTATATATACGTTCAGACGCTTAACGTACCGGTTTAGTAAGACGTATATTTTCGCCGGTGACAGTTAAGAAGTTAATGTGAAACAGCCTCCGTAACACAGTAATTGAAAAGAAAGGAAAATCTAACAAAGTTAAAAATTCTTCAATACATTCACTTTTAAATTAATAGTGTTGAAGCTCCGGATGAAGAACAACACAATAAAAAGGGCAATTAAATACAGATTAAAACACCATCAAAGTATTTTATGAAGTACTTTGTGGAAATTGAATAAAAGCAAAGACTGTTCGAACTCTCTTAATATCTTTTTTCATCATCATCTTGCGGATAAAACATCTTTCTGAAGTTAAAATTGCGTGTTTTGTCGGTTCAATGTCCCTTTTTTTGTCGACACATTTACGGGTATAAAGAACATTTTTCAGCTGCAATAACTTTCTTCGAACGAGGAGTGAAAATGCGACTTGGTTTTGTTGCGGGATCGATTTAGGATCTTGCTTACAGTTGCTTTTCTAACAGAGAAATTCTTCCACGCAAAGTGTGAATCGATAGCTTTAAGCTGTGGGCACAGAAAACGTGTTTCAGTAATCTTCGAGACAGAATGCCACGAAGTCTGCATTCTTTGCAGACTATTATTGTTTCTCGGCAACTCGGTTTTGTTTTAGGAATAAACTGCGAGAAATGCAGGGTTTTAAATGCAAAGCTTGTAAGGAACGAAGTGGTTTTGAAAGAAAAACGAGTTTCATTTTAGACACTGCCGAGGCAACAAATATAGTATAGGCAAGCATTGGATAAAACATACTATAAATAATACAGGAGCTGTTTTACATATAATTTATGAAAATTTGTTTTCTTAAGCTAAAAAATATACATAAATTTCCAATCATAAAACACAATTCCAGTGACATAACATACACCCCCGCTTTGAGGAGGGGCCCAGGGGATTCTAAGAGGGTTCAGGGGATTCTAAGAGGGCTCAGGGATTCTAGGGGCCAGGATTTAGGGCCAGGATTCTACGGAGTCCAGGGGATTCTAGGAAGCCCAGGGGATTCTTGGGATCTTAGGGGACTCGGGGGATTCTACGGAACCCAGAGAATTCTAGGAGGCTTAGGGGTTTCTAGGAAGTCCAGGGGATTCTAGAGAATCAAGGGATTCTAGGAGGCTTATGGGATTCCAGGGGGACCAGGGATTTTAGGGGGCCCTAGGGAGATTCTAGGGGTTATAGGAAGATTCTAAGGGGCTCAGGGGGATTATGGGGAGCTTAGGAGGTTCTAGGGAACCCAGGGGATTCTAGGGAACCCAGCGGATTCTAGGGAACCCAGTGGATTCTAGGGAACCCAGCGGATTCTAGGGAGGCCAAAGGCTGACTGACGCTAAGTACTTATTAGGGATTGGGGTCCAAAACCTGACTTTGTTGGCGGCTCTAATATTTTTCATTACGCCCCTGCACATGCCGTGTGTAATTTTGAAAGTACTCAATTTATAGACTTTACACATTTAAAACTGAAATCTACAAACCTTTATGTAGTGAGTGCTTATTAAAGTCGTTCTATAAAGCAATACGAGGACTATTGGTGACGGATATCAAAACCTCAATCAAACTAACACATCACGCCTGCAGGAGGACTTTGAACCTCGATAAAATTAATGCCTATCTACACGGAGGGTCTTCAGTGGCAAAAGACTCGAACTTATGACACAAACAAGAGTTCGTGACCATAACCACTAGACTACCGCTACCAACCAAACCATTATACAAGACAAACGTAGCGTGAAATTTAGAACAAGAGTCAAAAAGCAACAGAGAAGAGAACGATAAATTGTTTTTTTTTAATACAGCACTTCAAAGCAACGCAAGGGCTATTGGCGACGGACTACATAGTATAGAATCACGGTCAAGTGACACGTATGACACCTGATCTGGTGCCCACACTTCAAACTACCATATCCTTATGCCAAAGTAAGGAATTTGAATTTCCAAAGAGCCAACGTGTAGATCATTAGAGTAAGTGAGTGAGTGTTTATTAGCGTCGCACTATAAAGCAATACGAGGGCTACTGGCAACTGACCTCGTAATTTTGAGCCTCGGTCAAGTGATGCAGACTACACCTAAGCTGGCTCTCGTCTCCAGACTGTCATATCATGCCAAAGGGAGGACTTTGGGCCATCACAGATTCAACGTAAGGGCTATGGGTGACAAATCTCATGATATTGAACAGTAGTCAAATAAATACGGATGACAATATATTTGGAACCCATACTCCAAACTTCAGCATTATGCCAAATTGTAGACTATGAATCTATAATCATCTATTGTGTACCATCCCTTCTACACGGCAGGAGTAAGTGTTTATTATCACCACTGTTAAAAGCAACAAGAATAGTATTGGCAACGGACTTCGTAATTTGGAACCTCAGTCAAAGGATGTGGGCGACCACTCTCTCTCCAAACCAAGCCAACGGGAAGAATTTAGAGCCTCAAAAGGTTTAACATGCATCAGTTTGTGACTCTAAGGTCTCATGTGAAGTTTGGGACTCCGAATGAATAGGCATTGTTATAAAAATAATTATTTGTTTCAATCAGATAAACTATCAAGCAAGATTATAAACCAAGGGAGCAGTCAAGTTAATCGGCTACATTAAGTTCCGAAGACAAATAATTAAGCCCTTAATTGAGTGATCCGACAAAACAGAACTCGCCTGATCTCTTCCGGACCAAATAAATGTTCTGGTCTAAAGCTTCTTATCAAGTTCACCAAAGCTTCCGAAAGTCACTACGAAAATCTCCTCTCTATAATAGCATCCTAACAACTAACACAACAACTCACGTTGCTAGGGTTTAAATAATACTCAAACTAGCATAGAATCAAGTTCTCTTTAAGGAAAGCGGTTTTAAACTCAAACAATAGTTAAAGAATCATTTTTCCCAAGAGGATTAGCAGAAGGGCGCAAATAGGACCCATCACACATTAGCCTCACTATACGGGGATTTTCAGTGGTACTAAGGCTCAAACTCATCACTCTCCGACCACGTGTTCATGACCATAGCCGCCTGGCTACCGTGGCCATCCACATATTTATATAAGACAAAAACAGCGTGAAATTCAAAATAATTCAAAGAAAAGAAGATCTATTGCTGACGAAGCTCATGAAACGGAACCATGGTCAAGTTACAAGGATAACACTCAATCTTGTACCCACGTTCTAAACTACCACGTCAGATTAAAGAGATGACTTTGAACCTGCAAAGATTTACCGTGTACCATTCGCTCAGCTCAACGATGAAGAGAGAGACAAAAATGAAAAGATAACAAGAAGAAAAAATAAGTCAATTCCTACTTAGATCAACAAAAAAAAATTATTTTAATTACTTTTTATAAAATAGTTACAATTAATATAAATATGTATATACATAGGACAGAATCACAACATTAAGTGGCAATTAATTTTTATTAATTATCATTAAAGTATCGTATTGTCATCCAAAACAATCGTGTAAATAAATTTCAGTTCAATTGAATGCTTTGAAACGTGAGGGGAAAAAAATCTCTTAAAGTTTTGACCCAAGTCGCTAACAATGATGCCAACGTGGCTGTATCTGTAATTCTTTAAATAATTAGTATCAGTGAATTAATTTTAATAATTAAAATTTATTTATTGTATTGTTACCTAAAACATCAATGTATAGAAAATTTCATCTCAAAGCTTTAAAATGTGAGAAAAAAACCTTTTCAGAAGTTTTGACACAAGTCGCCAAAAATGATGCCAACGTGGCTGTGTTTGTAATTCTTTGAATAATTAGTTTTAATCAATTAATTTTTATTAATTATAATTAAATTACTGTAAATCCAAAATAATTGTGTATATAAAATTTCGGCTCAATTGAGTGCTTCAAAATGTATTTTATTAACGATTGAAAATTTGAACAAGATAAATATATAGAGAGTGTGAACTAAAGTAGGAATTGAAAAAGAGCGAAAATATTTTTACAAAAATACACGAAAGGTGAATTAAAATTACTGCGGCAAAAACTATTTTTTTGAAAAAAATAAACTCTCTCATCCTATAATTATCGTCTTTCAACTTAGAGTTATTAAATATATTGAAAATTCTCTACATCTCATTAAAATTCAAATGCACGCAAATGGTGTGATTACTGTTTCTATAAAAACCCATTAAGGAATAAGCGACAAAAAGAAATGAGCAGAACAATGTACATATTCAATGTATACCGCGCGTGCGAGTAATAGTGCGACCAAACTAAAGCACGAGTTGCTTCAGCATATGGCCCAGTAAATGAAAAAAAAAAAAACTTTCTTTTAGACAATGTTAAATTAAGAGAAAATATGTTTCTTTTGCTTTATCGTTATGGGTTAGGCTGAAAGAAAGTTTTCCTGATTTTCGTCCTTGAAATAAGATAACACAGGCTCTCTGCACAAGCAGAGGTGGAACAATAACAATTTGCCGGAAAATTAGAGATGTAAGAAAATCAAAACACACACAATAATGAGTATTAATAAAACGCAAGTATTTAAAATAAAACAGTAAATTTCTTAATGATCAAGCAGTATTTCTTGTGCTACATTTATACACATATATCTTAACCCAAATCAAAATAATTTAATTCCAAAGTATTGGAACATATTGTTAGTTTTCCAACAATCTTAAATAATCACGATACATTTCAAGATAGTAAGTAATTAATAATACAATAATTACAAAAATATTAAACTACTTTCAGACTCAAGAGACTACGATACTGAATACACTGGAAATAAGTAAGCTTCGGCTGGGGAAACAATTTTTAATTGTGTTTATTATTAATAAATTCAGTAAAGATCACGGTCAAAACTCATTTAATAAGTTAAGATCAGGGTCAAAACTTATTTTACCACCCTAAAGAATTAAATAGACAGCATCTTCATCATCTATATCACTAATTCATGTTATAAATTTATTATTTACCAGTTAAAAGGGAGGAGAACGTCAAATGAGGCAAAACTTAAAGGGCATAGTAGTATCTAGAACAAACTTTTCTGTGGCTATAGCTTTCTTAGGGAATTTATAACTTTCTTAGTCTAGAGAGAGTTATAACATTCTCTCAGATTATATAAGATAATCACTGAAAATCGTATAAAAACGTATGGGAATATAGTAAAAAATAATAACACTTATATTCCAATGGACAAGTCATTGATAGTTTCATTTCAGAAGTATGGGAGGTCTTTTTATCTTTGTAAGCATAACACCAAAACAACATAATCATAATTATATGTTAATAATGGCAACGATTTTCAATTTATTTATTTGGAAGGTAATATTAAATAGCATGTGGGTTTATAGTAATGTAGTAAATATATTGTGAAAATCAAAATTTTAAAGAATACTATTCACTACAATTCCACTATAAATATTAGTCATCAAATAAATTATAGTTTAAAAAAACTAAAAAAAAACACGCTTTTATAGTGAATTGAACTAAAAAGTAAAAAATAATTCTTAATATAAGAATTATTTTTTTTTTTACTTTTTAGTTCTATTCACTATAAAAGCGTGTTTTTAGTTTTTTTTAACTATAATTTATTTTTCATTTTTTTAGTTCGATGTATATTAAAAGCGTGTTTTTTTAGTTTTTCACACTATCATACACTCATTGTTGAATTTATTCCTGAATTTGGTATTTGGAACCGGGGAAGGGAAATTAATTAGCTGCTGGGGGGAATTAGTCTTGCTCTTCAATGGATATTAATTAATGGGTATGAAGGTTTCTATTCTCTCCGTTTACGGAGCCTCGGATCAGTCCCGCATCGTTATATTTCAAAAATTCCGTATCTGTAGATGCAGGTGAAATCAAAGTGTTTTAAGAAGAAATTTTGTCAATCGTATTATCACCTTTTAAACGTATTGCTAGAATATTAATTCGTATCATCACTTCTAAACGTATTGCTTTGTAAAAATAAAAATATTTAACAGTTAGAACATAAATTATTTTTTCCCTTGCATGAGTCTTTTTTTTTATTTCCGTTTTCAGAAAAAAACTGGACAATTGTTTATATTATGGTAAGAAATTGCGGACGCACCCAACCTACCCCTGCTCATATAAAGAACACTTTTTTGTTTGTTTTATTTCTAAACCACAAGTGTGTATTCGTTTTAGGGGTTGCACCTTAATCTTTTAGTCACTAAATCTGGAATTAGTCGCCAAACCTTGAAATGGTATATGGAGTTAGTAGCCAATTTTGAAAATGGTATATGCAATAAGTTGTCAAATCAGGAAGTGGTATATAGAATTAGTTGCCAAATCAGGATATCCTTATCTCTGATGTCCTGAACAGGAAAATCGAACAAAATTATGAAATTATTGAATTGTCATCGGTCCTTGACAAGTGTGCAAATTTTCGAATTAATCTGACCTTTTAAAGTGGGAAAAATCGAGTTCCAAGAATCCGTTACATACAAGAGAAACTTATAAAAGCTGTAAAAATATATTACTTTGGAAAACATAGCTATTTTTTTTTCTTCATATTCTATGCTTAGAACTTTTCTCAATGTAATGAAGACAAATAAAAAATGAATTTGAAAATGTATTCAAGTAAGCAATGAATTTTAAAATAAAGTAAAACAAACAATAATTTTTTAAAAAAATTCAAATAAACAATAAATTTTTTAAAAAATTAAATAAACATGAAGTATAAAATTTTTTTTTAAAAATGAATTTTAAACTGAGGTTAAATAAAGAATGAATTTTACAATGAATTCAAATAAAAAAATGAGTTTTCAAGTGAAGTCAAATAAACAATGAGTACAATTAATAATATTGATGGATTGTACTGCAGTAATATATAAATTTCGTACAGAGAGAAATGGAAAAGAAACATGAACATGTAAGACAAAGCAAAGAATGCAGTTTCGTAACAAACATGCTATAATTAATAATTTAATTAATTAAATAAATATGGAAGCTAAACAATTTTCAAGTAGACAAACTATTCTAAAATTTCTCTCCGAAGTGCAAGCGAGCATAATTATGAACCGCAAGGATGAATAGAATTTTCCCAAAGCATTGATAAAGCAGTCACGCAAGTAGTTGCAATGTATTATTTCATGTGCATATATGAAGAACAACAAAGAAATTGCCCTGTGGGAAGCAAACTTTTATAGATAATTCCAGCTCTTGTTGTTTACGTAAGGTACTAAGAGTTACACCGGAGTTGAATTCTTGAAGAGAGAAGAAATAAAACGGAGTCTGCTAGAATAATATTGATAATAATTAAATAAATTCCTTACTTTTATTCTTTAGAAGATAAAGGATACAACTTTTCTTCGTGTGGAATGAAAAGGAAATGTTAATTTTCTATATATTTCTGAATGCTTATAATTATGTGTACGTGGTAGAATTCAAAAGTTCCCGGACTAGGTCTATAACTTAAAAAATATTACCAATTAAATTGCTCAAACACATCCTCCTTCGAAATAAGACCCATGAGCAACAACAAACTTTTGCCATCGCTTGTAAAGGTCATCGAAATATTTCAAGGATCCATTCTCGCTGACAGAATTAAATCATAGCCGAGACATTACGACAACCATAATCAGACTAAGGACAAAGCATTCTAAGGGCATGAAGATTCTGTCCGACGGTTCCAGATCATATGTGGAATGCAGACACTGCCCAGCCACGCAACTTGATCCCAAACACCTTTTTAGCTGTCCTTCCATTGTTGGTGCCCTTTTTTAAAATAGACAATGGCTACAGCATGAACATCCTATACTCGGATCGTGCCATGAATGTTGCCACGGCAGTGATTCACGCCTTTGGCTATATTTCACTACATCTTTATTTTGTTATATATACCTTTGCACTTTGTCATACACGACAACAACAACAACATGTTCGGGTTACGTATTGCTGAAAACCGTTGCGTAGAAGAGCTCATTTAAATTTGTCGCGGCTCTAAGTCCTTACAATGGAATGTCCAATGCTTGTGTATCATTCTTCTGGTTCAAAACTGAGAGGTCCTTCGCCAAAGGCAATCATGCTCTTAAAATTGGTTAATCTACAATACGGCATAATACAACACACACACACACTTCAACCCAAAACTGATTTGTGAAACATTGAGGTTTCTGTTTGTAAGTGCTACTTGAAATGTTATCTGGGCATACATAATATGTGAAACATCATTATTAAACACAAAGGATCTTCAATCGCCAAGAAGAGCATGGAGCTTTCCCTCAGAACAGGAAGAGATATCCAGGCAAGAAGATTCGTCTGAATCATTTTGATGATACCACCACAGTCACTCAAATGTGAATTGTTGTGACCACTGAATCTTATCAGATATTCTTTGTGCCCTTTTGATCCATTCTGTGAGTATATGAATGGGGCTTATGTTACACGCAGCAATTTTAAACACAACTGAGTTCTATAGTTAATTTTCAATTTCAAAAAGATGGAAGTACAAATTATATAACAATCAAAAACACGATATGTTGAATCTCCAACAGCCTCGCAAAGAAATTATTAGTGCAATCAGGCAGGAGAAAAGGAAGAGAGTGTTCGTTATTGTCGTACTGTAAAGCTGCCCAAGGGCTATTGGCGATGGACCTCATCATTTTGAACCATCGTCAAGTGACTAGAACGACACCTGAGTTGGCCCACTCCTCTCCGAACTTCCACACCACACATTGGGAAGACTTTGAGACTCAACATATTCAACGTTCCTTGGCCTTCTATAACACGGTGAGTCTTCAGCAGCTGCACTAGAGCTCGAATTCCTGACACGTAGACCACGAGTTCGACAACAATAATTTATATCAGTATAAATTACTGTTATCCAACAGCATTGGATGACTGCGGTAGCTTAGAGGTCAAGGTATCGGATCGTAGGTAGCATGTCATGAGTTCGAGCACAGTGCCACTAAAGACCCGCCGTGTCCGGGAGAGATTCACGTTAAATCTGTCGAGAGCTGAAGCATCCTCCCGTCGGTGTGGTGTGGTGTGGTAGTAAGAAGAAATGTCGTCCTCGTCACTTGATCATGGTTAAAAATTACGAGGTCCGTCTCCAAAAGCCCTCGTGTAGCTGAACAGTGCGACGTTAATATTCACTCACTCACTCACCCAACAGCATTGGATTAGAAAACCGCTTCAAATCAAATTTTCAATTTACAAAAATAAGAAAATACAGAACAAAAAGGAAAATCGTAATCTAAAACAATTATTCTTGAATAATCTCTTTGGGTTTATGCAATGGACTAGTATACTATACTAGTTTTCTTTTCTAGGGCTTATGCAACGGACCAGTTTATGCAGTGGATAAGTTTTTGAAGTATTTTATTCGAATAAATATATTTTGAATATTTTATACGTTACTTACTCAGTCTATTCTCACAACTTAAACATATACATTTGAGTCTGTATCTATAGAAATATGAAAGACACTCAATATATTATAATAATAATTAACGTCTAGAACTAATAATACGGCACTGAGAATTCGGTTGCAATATTACAGTCTAGTATGATTACCTAATCTATTTGATTGATTTGAACGTATCCAATGTAATTATGGCCACGGATATATAATTTTAATGCTATTGCATGAATTGATATAATTAATGATAGAGGTCTCCTATTTAATTCTAAGGTAACAAATTCTTCTCAAGGTATAGTTTGTAACATTATTCTTCCTATTTATAATGAACCAATGCTGAGACAGATAGCTTCTACCGTCTTAACGAATGGAATATTACTCTGCAAGATTTATTTAACTTTGTCTTTTGAACGTATAATTCAGTCACACAATCGAATACTTATATATTATCGTAATATTTCACATTGTGTAATCTGTGATTCCCAGAATATTTCATGAAATTTGAATGTAGTATTTGGAAATGTACTTAAGAATTCAGAATTACGTATCTTTTAATTTTTTCCCTATGATGTTTGTGCGAGTTTTTTTTTTATTTTAAAAACTAATTAAGGAAAAGAAGGAATACGAACCAGCACGATGTGTCGGAAACAATTATCCCTCTCCCCCCCCCCACACTGAATATACCCCTTTATTGTTTCGCTTTAAGCTATATTTATTGCAATTTAGTTGTAGTTTGGTGGGGGTAGGAGCACTTAGTTCTTCCGAACCTTCATCTCCATTCAGTCTATTTTGGATGACATTAAACCGCTTTCAAATTTTAATAAATAATATTTAAAATTTGAAAATAACTATAGAAAAATAGTAAAAAGAGAAATAACTTTGATATGGATAAATTTACAAATTTAAATAAAATAAAGATAAAAATTGATGAAAAACATCTTTACTTAGTAAAGATTTTTATTTATTTATTTTCCGTGATGGGAGTGGGAGGAGCGATGATGCCTAGCCAATCAGGTTGCAGCAAAGGAGTCCGAGTTAAAGAGAGAAAATGCTTAGATGTAATAAGTTAACATGAGTTGATATCGAGTGGAGCTTTTGTAGATGGCTGATCAGAGAGGTCAGCAATGTTTGCATTTAATTTTAGGTGAGAAGCTCGACCAATCATTGAGTAGTAAATACAAATAATTTAATAATTAAAAGAAAAATAATACAGGTACAGAGAGCCTAATTAGGATTGATCTGGGTCTGTGGAAATTATAAGACAGGAGTATACTTTTCGATGCTAGTGATCGATGTAATTTAGTATACAGTCAATGATTATATACATCTATACACTAGCTGTTTCTCGCTTACTACGCTGGGTATTCCATGACAATGTAAGACTATAGATTTTTTTATGTTAAGGCTTGGATTGTATTGAAAAACATTCTGGTCATCCTCGTCTCATGATTAAAAAGAACATGACTTCAGCTTTTTAGACAAAGTATATTTATCATTTACACCCCTGTACCACATCACTCAGAGTTGATATCCTCAAACTTTCAATCGCCCTCAACAAAAAAACATGCCTGTAGAATTTCATATCAATATATCTAATTGTCAAAAACCAGAATTTTTTTAATGTTACAATGCCCCTTTAACGTCCTGCAAACCCTTTTGGTAGTCGATTTCTGCAAAACCCATTTTTAGTATGTCTATTCTTTGAAAGGGATATTTTTTTTCTGCCAAATTTCAAGTACGTTGGACTAATAGTTTCTGATATCTCAAGGTGAGAGATATAAATTCACTTTTCTCCTATTTCTTTCGATAGAGAGAGAAATTTTTGTTTTAAAAAACAACTCAAAACATTTTAGAAAAATATTTAGTTTCACAAAGAAAGCATTGTGTATTCTTGAACAAAATAGTTGATATTGTTAATAATTATCATTATCACTCTTCGTCCGATAACGAAATTTATAATTTCACTTACATAATATGAAAGTGACATAAGATCACTTTATAATATTTTAAAAGAATGCACATTTTTCGATAAAAAAAGTTTTCTTTTTAAAGGAAAACAAATCATCCCTTTTTCATCTTTTAGAACAAAAAAAAGGACAATTTTCCTTTTGTTTTCTAACTTCATATAAAACAAGCATCTCGCTATTTGTTTAAAACTCTTTTGGTATTCGAATCAAACACTCTTCAGAGCACAAACATAAAACAGTTTTAATTTGCCTGAATACCTACTGAAACACTTTCTTTACCATGACAACGATTCAAAACAGCTAAGACAAATTTATGAAAAAAAAAATGGTTCGAAAATTTAAATTTCTTTTCTGCAATCAGAAACTGAGGAATAATCAATCAAAGTCATTGGTATCACGGTTCCTTTTAAAATAATTCCTTATAATCTAATACGTACAAATAAATCCTAACACTCTTGAAAGCACTTGATTTTTACGAGGCTTTTTTGTATGTTAGTTATTTCTTTTACAAATATCCTCTAATCGAATACATTAGCAAAGTCTAGACAAGTGCTGTGTTTTTTTTTCTTCCTGTGCCTGATATCCATTCATTGAAGGTTAATCAATCAATTGGTCAAACAACTTAAAGGATGACTTTACCTTGTTCTGGTAAAGTAGTACAGAAGAAGAAAAATCACATACACCATTTATTATTTTGTTAAATGAAACGGGAGGGGATGAAAAACAAAATGGAACCTTTTCAAAGGAATAAACTTCGGATCTTTTACAGAAATCTATTAAAAGTATTATACAGAGGGAAAAAGAGTTCTATATAAAATAAATACATCATAAAAACAAACAAAAAGCTTTCAAAACTGTATTAAGTCCACACTTTTTTTTAATCTTGATATCAACCTCCAGAGTGGAAAGCTCTTCACTTGCTTTTAGTATTTTCGCCCACGCACACTCCTAGGTTAGATAATACCTTAAAAAGTAAATTATATATATATATATATATATATATATAAATAATGATTTTAAATCAATAATTGCAGTATTTTTTTAGTTATTATTTTTTCGATCTTCTGAAATAGATTAAAATCGTGCCTTGATATAGACGACCCCCATTATTTTTGTATTAATTATCTCTTTAGTTTTTCATTAAAAGGGAAAAAGTTATTTTACATTTTATTATGCCATATACGCAAAAAAAAAAATGTTTTAATATTTGCTTAGTAAAATTAGGTATACATAAAAAGAGTATTATGATGATATAATTTACTTCTTCAAAAAATTTTAATGTTAAAGAGCTTACATTTTTAAACCGTGTATTGAATATTAGAATAAAGTTGTTAAAATTAGTGTACCTTTTTTTTAAAAAAAAGTTCTTTCAGATCAGTTAAAGAAGTTTTAGGAAATTTTAAGTGAAACAAGTGATTATATCTCTGTTATCGTATATTATCTCTTAACGATTTACAAATTTTTCTTATAATACATTCCTCAAGAAACTTTCTAACGGATAAAACATTTTTCTTACAATTTAATATAACTTTTATATGAATTTTACGTATTTTATGCATTTATATAATTCTATTTTAAAAAACGAAGAATATTCCCCTACGTTAAAAGGATTCAAAATGCATAATCTTAAAACAACACGATCAAGATTACAGAGATAAGCAGTTTTAGTGCATGCCTATGCACTTCAAATATTTATTATTTTAATAAAAATATTATTTAATTAAAATAAAAAATAATTTTAGCATACACAATTAACTCTTTCTTTACTATTAAAAACATAGGTTGAGAAAATTCATTGAGATCTTGATGAAATATATTCAATATCATAAGCTACTGAATGTTGCTTCTTCCCTTGCTCTTTATCACTCTTAGCTAAACATACGAGTATACATATATCTTGATATCTACTACGGCTGTTTGAAAATCTGGAATTTATTTCTTGGCTTCTCCTTCGGAGAAAATGTGGTTCATTTCTTCATTGGCTCAAACAAAACAAAACAAGAGACACTTGCACTGTTGGTGCAGTAATATTCTCCAATTCTTATTTTTGATTTCTTTTTAAACTGAGCGGCAATTAAAGGCGTGTGAAAGTGGCTTGTTTTTATTGAACTCTTGTAAAAAATTTGGAGACGTTAAATGTAAGATTAAAAAACAACACTTTTCCCATTTTTATCCCCAAACAATGACCACCAATGCCTAACATTAATTTTAGTAAATGGTTTGGGGAGTGTACGATTTTATCATTTAAAAACAAATACAACTTTTTAAAGACGACGATATCTATTCACGATCCAATCGCCGAACAAAACAAATATTAAACGACGTTTAATTTTTTGATTTGTAGTGAAATTTTAGATCAAGCGATTCTTCCCAATTCTCTTTAAAAAATGAAATTGAAATGTATATTTTGATATATATAAAATAAATTTGCATTCCTTTATTAAAAAAAATAAATCAGTCCAAATTTTATGTAATTTTTAAATTATAACGATAAAATTTTGAATTTTGCAACGTTCTTTTACGAAAGTAAAGATCTTTCTTCATCGTGTAGCTCATCAATGTAGCTCATGCTTGTCGTAAGAGGCGACTAAAAAGGGTATCCAGTGTCCAGGGGTATAAATTCATACCCTGCCCTGGGGATTATATCAGGGGACTGGTCCTCCAGGTTGGGGTTGGGCTTAGAGTTAACAACCCTACTCTGAATAAAATAATTATTTTCCACATCGTTTTGGGGACTTAAGAAAATAATATCATAATAAATTATTACTAATAGTTACATTTTTGTGAAATTTAATTATATTCAGAAATCTCAGAGTAGAAACATCAGTCAATATTCAGATAAATATTTCATTTAATTTTATTGTATACTGGTTCATTGCATATGTAATTTGATTAAAGAATATTTAATAAAGATTTACTAACATTTTTTCCATATGTTGTTTTATCTCTGAACCTTTAGTACAAAAATAGCCTCATTAATTATTAAATAAGATTTCAGAGATTTGTTTCCCAACAGAAAACAAATACTACAATACGTATTTGTATTATTATTTATTTGGCATTATTTAAACTGCACGCAAAAATTGATAATTAGAAGAAATGTTTATTTTTCTGTTAACATTTATTTCTTTTATAGATTATATATATATATATATATATATATATATATATATATATATATATATATATATATATATATATATATATATATATATATATATATAGTTGATTTCAACTAAAAGAACTGCTTTGTGAATCTGTACCAATCTCTTAACAAAGAACCACATTTTTTAGGACTAAGTTGCTCAATTTTATAAGCCCGTAAGAAATTTTATACAATTATATTTAATTTTTTTTAATTAAAAAAGAAGAAACGAGCTTTACAGTAGTCGCATATGATGTGTAGCATCTGACATGTTATCGTGGTAAATTCGCAATAGCAACTTAAATACTGAAAAAAATGGATCGAGTATGATTGGAAATAATTTTCTATGGAATAATTATACCTTAAATGAAAATTTTATTTAATTAACACAAGGAGTAATGCATTTTTTTTATCAAAAATAATTATTCTTGTTCAATTTGGAGAAGAGCGGTAATGATAATTTATGATAAATAAAATATGACACATATACTTGTGTTTTCAAAGTATTTAAAAACCGTTGAAAAATAGCGTCAATAACAGTACCACTGTTAGTTGTCAAAACATTTCGATTTGTGTTCATTTCGAGCTTGAGTTCATCCTTCAAAAAACCTATGAGTGGCTCGGCTTCTAGCAAACGGAAGTTAACTTTAAAATCACCACTCAAAATCATGGGAAGTGAGTGAAAGTTTTTTTAAAAAAAAGCAGAACCCCCTTCGGTATACGGTAAAAGTAAAAAATGCAGGAAATCTTTAATTTTTTGAACCGTTTGATTCGGAGAAATGTATACGACCACCGAAATAACTGTTTGTCTATTTTCAAATAAGCATTTTGCCGCACATATGTCCCCAATATCTTGACTAACAATACCCAGTCCCCTTGTTTGACGATAAGTAATATCCATATGAAGAGAGCCACAACATGTGAGGTGTTCTGTTTGCGATAGATCACAACACCAGCTGCTCTGTGGCCTGGTCGTTTAAATTGTATGCAGCAATCGAAGTCAGGTATCGAAACACGCTCGTCATTGTCTAACCAGGACTCTACCTAAAGCTTCTTCTCTGATCCTAAAGTGAGAAAACAAAAACAAAGATCCCACGGCCTAGACCGCAGAGGGTGGGGAATGGGGGCGGAGCCCCTTCCGAATGAAGGAGAAAAAAAAGAACTTCACTGAATAGCGCGCGTTTCCCCAACTTCCTGTTACGCATTTCCGTCCCTTTTCACGAAATCCCTCCCACAAATCTCCAGCAATCGAGAGGAAAGTAAAGCGCATCTAACTAACTATTTTTCAGTGGTAGAATGCTCTAACTAACTACAAATAAATTCTACTAAACTAAATTGATGACCAGCCAGATAGTTTTTATGCTTTCAATGACATCTATATACATATTTAGAAAGTTTAGTGAGTTCTGCCTATTTATTCTAAATACTATCAACTACTAGAAAACGGAGCAACGATCATCGTAGCAAAACTAGGTCAGAACTGAACTCGGAAGCGAAACAAAAACACATTTTACACATACAGAAAAAGTGGGAGCGCCATCTATAGGGCTTTTCGCCACAGAAAGATGTTACACATCAACAAAGAGATATGATAGATGATTTCACTAGAGTTCACAGCATGTTTTGATCTTAAAGTAAGAATTCTGTGAGGGAGTTTTTATTAACGTTACACTCTAAAACCCACACGAGGACTATTTATTGGCAACCAGTGACGTAACGGAGAATACTAGGGCACCCCCCCCCGGAAAAGTCGGGTTTTGGGCCCCCAGCCGGATATTAAAAGGATCGCAAGGCCATAACATAACATAGTCTTTGGGCCTCCTAAATTCTTGCCCCCCCCCCTCGATGAGGGAGTTGCAGGGGTGTACGTTACGCCACTGTTGGCAAAGGACCTTATAATTTTGAACCTCGGACACGTACCAACGATGAAACATGAGCTGGCATTCCCTCACCAAACTGCTACACCACATAAACGGAAGGATTTTGTGCCATGACCCATTTAACGCGTATCAGGGCTTCTACAGTAGCACTTGGACTCGAACTCATGACACGCCTGCTACACGCTTGTGACTTTGGCGACTAGAATAGAATATGAACTAGAGATCACATTCCACTTTCTAAACTTCCACACCGCGTCAACGTAAGGACTTTGAGCCTCGAAAGATTTAATATGCATCAACCCATCAACAAGGCGGGTTTTCAGGAGCACCAGAACATGACAACGCCGTGTACAAGTTCGTGGTCTTGGGGCTGCCACGGCCATCATGCTAGTCATATACTCTGAGTTTAAAGTGTCTCAAGGGTATTAACTTCGTCTCAGGGGATGAAAATGCAAACAATTTTCAAATAGATGTAATTCTTTGAAATTAAAATGAAATAGTTCTTATCTTTTATACTTTATTTATAATGGAATGAGGTTCCAAAAGATACAAAATGTTTAAAATATAATCATAATTTAAAAAATTATAAGATTTTCTGAAATTGAGAAACATTTCTGTCATAAGAAAAAGTAAATTTTACGTTGCACGTGATTTTTTCTGAAATAGTAGCCTTTGATTCATAAAACTTTATAGAATTTCAAAATGTACCATACTCTTTAAAAACCCTGCCTAATTTTAGTATTATATATATTTTGTATTTCAAAATATTTAAAAAATATTAAAATTTTAAAAAAAATTTGAAAAATGTAATTTTTTATTTTTCAAAAATATAATTTATTATTCTATTTATATAAAAATAGCCACAGTATAATAAGGATACAAACACATTTAGCTTTATAAATCAATTTATTACTAGTAATAAGAGCTAATATTCTAGAAAATATGATGCGCAACATAAAACTTAATTAATATTTCCAAAAGAAATGTTTCCTTTTTTTCATATGCATGTAATTTTTTAAATTATAATTATATTTGAAACAGTTTACACTTTTTTGAAGCCTCATTCCTTTATAGATAATGTGTAAAAGATTCAAATTTTTTACTTTTAATTTCAGAGAATAATATCATTTGGAAATTCTTTATATTTTCAGCCCCCACCCCCACCGAGACGATGTCAACACCCCTGATGCATTTTTTCTTTTAACATTATTGCGCTACTCATGTTAGATTAATGAAAAATGATCATTTTTATATTTATTCTATCAAACATAAGTTCTGATTGTTACAATGCTTTCAATTTCATTTCCATTACATAGATCAGGATCATACTTCAGTTTCTCATCAACAGTAGTATATGAGGAACTGATACACACTTCAGTTGTATTAAATATAAATCAAGTCGATGATTTCTCGTTCATCGAAATACAAGCAGTGTAGTTTTGTAAAACTGTTTTTAGTTCTTTCACTTTTTTTATTAATTATCTTTCTCTTTCATACAAACTCAGAAAATAGAATTGTCTTTGAAGAATATAAATACATTTTACTACATGTCATAAAATTAGATTATAAAATAACAAACTGGTAAACCCGTTCTTCGCAAGGGTGAATTGAAAAATTAAACAATACAGATTGAAGAATAAAGAAGTTTTTAATGAGTTAAATTTACGTTAATTGTAAATGAAATTTAAAAAAAATCTTTTTGCATATTTCAGCTGAACAAAAAACCACATTTGTTAAATTTTAATTCCGAATAAAAAGGGTTTTTTTTTTATTTATAATACCCCGTAACTCTCTTGTGGGCCGATTTTTGAAAACAGCAAAGTTAACACATTGCTAAAAATTTTGTGTAATAAACGCTTAAAACAGTGTAAATAATTTATACCTGGACGTGTAATACGTTAATATTACTTTCTGTCGTATTTATTTTATGTTAAAATTATAATATTCGCATGCAACACCGTTCCCTACATTATAGTGACGATTTAATGGAAACATTGCGAAATGTTGGTGATAGAGCCAATTTGGCATTATTTTTGGCGACCACGTTGGCAACTTGGCGATTGATTGAATGGTACAGAAGTCGATTTGCTGTAGCGCCACCTGGTGGGGTGCAACAACAAAGAGGATGGTACAAAAAATACATATACATGCCAATTTTCATTGTGATCGGCTGTGATACGATTCATATATACAAACTTCCATTTTTATGTATATAGATATATCATTTCGTAGTCTCCATTGTTTTGAATCTTTACAAGGAAGCCGATTTATTACATTTTATTACTTTAGTTTGCTAGTGATTAATATTTCACAAATTAATTTTAATATTTTATATTTATTACATACTTTTAAGTAGATTACTTTATGATGCTAATGGATATTATGTGGTTTTATATTTCTAAAAAATAATTTAAATATGAAAAAAGTTTTTAAACTGTATTTTCACTACTCTTATCTCAGCCCAGTAAAATAGGAAAACAAAGCGGACGATTGTTCAATTGAAGTATATTTAAAATTATTCTAAACGAGATAAGAATTTAAACGTACAAAGAAAAGTACCAAAAATGGGGTAGACTCGAGAGATTTGTGTGAAAATGGCTCCACTCTCACCGAAATTATCCAGATAAAAGGACCAAAATGAATTTGTAGAAGGAAACTCTTAACATTCATTCTCATAAAACTTAAAGAATCCCCCAGAGTTACATAAAAGTCATTTTCAAAGAAACTTCAAATTGGTCTTCCAGGGTTTATACTGTACATTGCAATTATTAGAGACTGTTGAAATGAGAGCAGCTACTGATGTTGTGTAAGCTTCATTAGCATGCCTCTTTCATTCTGGTCAGGTATCTCTTTGAAAATCCTCCTATTCAGTTATTTGACATTTATTCACCAGAGTAGTAACTATTGAAACAACTGCTTTGTGTGAAATGTAGCCATTTGAAGAACTTTATTCGAAGTAAATGTCGTAACAGTTATTTAGAGAGAAACATTAGTGTTGAGATTCTATTTAACAAATGAATGGAGTTAACATCAAACTTCCGACGTCATTGCTATTTTGTCCGCCAGGGGGATTGTCAGAGTAAACTGAATACTTGTTCCACTTAAATTGGTACTATTAATGAGATATCTCTTTCGAATTTATTAAATATTTATTTCGAATTTATTTTATAAATTCACTTGTTGAAAATTTCTAATGGAGTTTGAGTGTGAATTCATGACATTCACACTGTAGGTACAGTCTTCATAAGGGAAGAAATGAGACCCTTTGATAAATTTGACAATTTAATAATTGTCCAATTTATTATTAGTATTTGACATAGCACTTTTAGTGAGTGAGTGAACATTAACGTTGCAACGGGCCTATCCGCGTTTTCCCTAACAATCCTCTTGGGGGAATAACCTTCTTTAAATATTATTTAATTGAAAACTTCCACCCGAAGAAGAAGACGTGGTCCATGTAAATTATGCCATGTATTTGAAACGAGCCCAAATCCCTTCTACCCTGTGACCCAGCTAAAGGTGTGGAAGGAATTAAAGGATCATTCAACATGATAAATTCCAATTATTTTATTTATCACTATAATCGACTTTTCGACACAAATAACACTTTAAATAGGATAATTCAGTTAAAAAACAGAGAGAAGAGAAGAGATTCGCGTTTAGGGGAGAATATGTTCAATAATGCGGCTCCTCTCTCTCTACAACATTACTTTACACAGAGCTTACGTATTTAATGTCCGCACTACTACTTTAACACTCTAAACATCAACTTAATATAATGTGACAGTACCTGAACTTATGCATTCTTCTACTCAATCCAACTTATCTTTAAAAGTTCCTGAGTATAATCTTTTACAAGGAAAACCAAAATTTGGTAATCTTCACCTTGTGACTATCTTGTCACCTTTTGTTAGCTGAACTTCATGACTTTCTAACTTTCCATTAACTATTCTCTTCACTTCCAATTCACTCACAATTCACTAACCCTTTAACTCGCGATGTAGGAATATGTATAATAAACTTAGTTTGCATATCACGTTTCCTTCTTTAGGAGAAGATTGGTTAATATTTGCTGGCCCAAAAGAATACCCAAAAGGATTTGTTAATTGAAGGTCGCGTATGGATGGGGATCAGTAATGGATGGGATACCCCATCCATTATTGATCAGCTTCTCGAGGGCTTTTGGCGACGGACCTTGTAATTTTGAACCATGGTCAAGTGACGAGGATGACACCTGAGCCGGCACCCCTCAACTGAATACCCCAACGCACCACGGATGTTATAGCTCTCGGCAGATTTAACGCGCATCACTGTCCTAGTCTTCAGCGGTACTAGGCTCGACCGCATGGCACGTCGGCCATGAGTCAATTACATAGCACTTTAAATTAACGCGAAGAGTATCAGAGACAAACATTGCGAATTTTAACCGTGGTCAAGTGACGTTGTCGATACCTGAATTACACTCTACTAATCGAATGTACACTGCACACTAATATGAGGAATTTAAATCTCGAGATTTGAAGTGCTTTTAAATGACGGGTCTTTATTGGGGTCCAGATTCAACATAACAATAATAACAGCCACAAGTTTATGAACACTTCGGCTTGGTGGCTTAGAAGTCTTCGTAAGCCTAAGGTCGCGGGTTCGTTTCCGGATGAAGTCGATAAATTTTCTGAAAACGAAAATTGTAGGCACGTATATTATATGATTATGTGGCATGTAAAAGATCCCTCGGCAGAATTAAATCACAACAATATTTAGCATCCAACGAGAGTTTGAATTGAATAATTTCTAGCGTTCAAATTTGGCAGTGAGGGCCGCCAATAGATGGTGCCACCATGAAATGTATCTTACATATTGAGACTTGCCGTGTCTGCAAAGGTTTAGTTGCCAATATGCAGCCCATTAAAGAGGGAGAAAAAGTTCATGACCACTTGACCTGCAGTGTGAGAGTTTATTATTAACATTGCATATCAATGTAATACGAGAGCTATTGGCAGCGGTCCACGCAATTTTAAACCATGGCCAAGTGACGAGAATGACACGTGTGTATGTGTGTGAGTTGGCACTTTTCGCTTAGAACTTCCACACCAACGTAAAAAATTGATATTTTTGAACTATAAGACCTACAGACTTGAAATTCTCTACAAACATGCTTCTTTTATTGATTAGTAATTCGCTTAAAACGGTTTTTGCGGAAACTGACTCGGAGGGTGGGTGTTACACGGATGTAAAAGATAACTTTGCTTCTGTTTCAGAAATTCAAGTCTTATCTTTTTCAAATTAAGTCGCACGGACGAAAAGAATGCTTTTGAAAACAATTGAAAGCTTAAATATGAGAGTTTAGAAATCAATAACTTAAAAAAAAACAGTATAGAGACACACGGCATCATGAAATACCCAACGAAGCGGGTGGAATACGATTTTCAAATTATTAAATGAAAATATTTGAAAAAAAGTTATAGGACTGCTCAAAAATGAAATTATTTTTAACAAGTATTATAAAAAAAAAAAATTAAGTCAATTCCTACTTTGAATGGATGAATAGAAAGTATTTTATTAACGATTGGAATTTGAACAAGATAAAAAAATAGGGAAAGAGTGAACTAATAGTAAGAATTGAAAAAAGAGAATGATTTGTCTGCATTGTAGTAACAATGCACCAAATCATTCTCTTTTTTTGTGCTAGTTTGGGTGAAATCTGATAATTAATTTAACTAAGCGTCAATTAATGAATTAATATTTGAAAAAACTGTATTGACATCAAGCGTCATCCACAAGTTTAAAAAAATGTATTTGAACTTGATTGGATGAATAGAAAGTATTTTATTAACGATTGAAAATTTGAGCAAGATATATATATATATATAATAAATATATATAGGGAGAGAGTGAGCTATAGTTGTGTGGAATTGAAAGAGATATAAAACAACACACAGGAAATAAAACATACTTTAAAAAAAAATTTATGCATCGTAATCTCGTAATATATAAAATAATCCCGATTTGTAGTTTAAGTATTATTTTAAAATAAACTATTATTACTTGAAAAAAAATTATCTCATTCTTTTAACTTTAACTGTGGCGGCTTTAAAAAAAAATGTTTATTTTTAAACTGTGAACGAGGCAGAATGATGATCCTGAACTAAGCTTCCAGGGCTATTCTCAAAACAATCTGTATATGACACGTTTCAAAGATAGTTGACCCTCACATTTTTTTTTTCCGTTTCAAAAAAATAAGCCATAGATATAAAATGGTGCATAAGGAAATCTTTCGCGCTTAGGTTGCTCCTTGTCCACGAAAAATCAAGACTTTTGAAAATACACTGTAACCCCCGTAAATGCAACATCCTGAAGGAAGCACGCAAATAACATGAAATTTACAACATGCATTAGCGGAGGTGAGGTATGCAAATGATTAGAATTTCAGCGCAGACACACATCACGCACGCCTGTGGCGCCACCTCAAAGCGCTATTTAAATCTTGGACATTTTGACGATTTCAAGTTCGGAAATTGTGTTTTTCTAGTGGTTTTTTCAAAAAACGATCACTTATGTCTCCTAGAAAATAGCGATTAGCTTTTGATCAAGTATCTGAGTTCAACAGAGGAAGGATAGTGGCCTACCGAGATTGTGGATTATCTTTCAGGGAAATCGGTAGTCGTGTTGGACGAAACCAAACAACTGTAATGTGGATATGTGACTGTTGGATGCAGGAGGGTACGACGGACCAACGTGGTCGATCGCATCCACCTCAGTGTACCACTTCACGTGAGAATAGGCAAATTGTGCGCATGGCAGTGACGGATCCCTCAGTCCCATCACGAACCATAGCACAGCACATTGAGTCTGTAACGCATCATTCAAGTTCTGCGCGTACCATTCGACACCGTTTACAGCAGAGTGGTCTGTTCGCAAGACGTCCATTGCTTGGTCTACCCTTGACGCAGAACCACAGACGTCTCCGCCGCCAATGGTGTGATGAAAGACGGATGTGGGCGGCAGAATGGAATGAAGTTGTCTTTACTGACAAATAACGCATCTGTCTGCAACACCACGATGGTCGGATTAGAGTCTGGAGACACCGTGGAGAGAGGATGCTGAACAGCTGCGTTATGCACAGCCACACTGGTCCTGCACCGGGTATTATGGTATGGGGTGGTATTGGATATCGCTCTCGCACTCCTCTAGTTCGCATTGTCGGTACTTTAAACAGCCAGCGCTACATCTCCGAGGTGTTGGAGCCAGTTGTCCTTCCTTACCTTCAGGGCTTGGCCACAGCCATATTTCAACAGGATAATGCGCGACCAAACGTGGCACGCATTGTCTAAAAGTTCTTCGTCAATCACCAGATTGAATTGCTTCCCTGGCTGGCTCGCTCTACGGATCTTTCGAAGATAGAAATTATGTGGTCCATGGTTATTCAACGATTGACCCAGATTACACCCCCAGCTGCCACACCAGATCAACTTCGGCAACGTGTGGAAGCTGCTTGGTCTGCTGTACCCTCAAGAAAACATCTAAAGTATCTTTGAATCAATGCCGAGGTGTGTGGCAGCGGTTATCTCCAACAATGGTGGCTACTCTGGCTACTGATTCTGGCAGGAACCACACTTCACAGAAGTCTATAAATTTAATCATTTTATAATTGGTCAACATATTATCTACAAAATAAATTTTGTTGTGCTATCTCTTGTCTTTCTTGGTGTTGCATTTACGGTGGCCAGCAGTGTAAATCACTTATACGGAGAAAACAAAAGAAATCCATCACTTTTAAGCAATAACGATAAAGTTAGTGTAAGATTGAATCTTAATCTTAATCAGTGAATCGATTATTGATGCACCTGACCTGGAGAATGCAAAATTCGAAGTGAAAAGAATTAAATGAAATCTTCTTACAATTATATTTTTTACAATTTGTCTATTTTAAATGTTTCATTTCACAACAACAATTATAAAAAAAGAAAAGGTATGTATTCAACGAGTTTCAGAGAAATCCAATGAAAGGGAATTACTTCTGATATAGAATTTTGTTGTGTTAAAAATCTGATTCAATGCGCCTCGATGCACAAAAGGAAAACAAATCCCTGGAGTAATTTTTCGTTGTCGCGAAAAAAAAACTTTCATTAGTATATCTTTGAAATTAATTCTTGTGCTGCTGAATCTGAAATATACGAAATTTAATTCCCAAATGAGAAAAAAAAGGCAAAAATTTACGTATGAGAATATATTAATGTAATATTTATATAAAAATACTTGTCCTGAAATATTTTGAAACAATGAGCTGGATATAAATATTTTACCGTTGTTAATTTTCATCGAAAATCAGAACAAAGTGCATTAAAAATTAAAAATAACCCCAACAAAAAACATATTATCTGTTCATTTTAAAACTAATTGCACAAAGTTAATCAAAGCTAATAATGTACATCTATTCTATCTCAAAACCAAAAAGATCTCTGTCTCTTTCTCTGTGTACAGATTCCGAAAACAAAATCAACGCTTGTTTTGATGATAACATGTAAACAAAGATATTTATATGTTTATTCAAGAGTACTGTAGCACATCTGAATGCAATTATTGGCATAAATATCAGAAATACGAAAATGCTTTAATCCGATGGGACTGAAGGGGAATGATTCTACAGATAAAAAATATTAATCATTTCTAATTACAAAATTAAGCATAATTTATATTTATAAGGATCTCACCGGCACGCCTAAAGGTGTGGGAGAATTGGAAGGAAAACTAGCAATATTTCAAAAACAATCTAATTTATTCACAATATTAACCACGACTCAAATTCAATCGATCAAAGATAAGAGATGCACCCAATTAATAAATATGCAGACGCGAGATAGGAGAAGACTTTAATGTTTAATTCACTTACTTAATTCAATAGCTCTGACTTCTTAGCTTTGTAATCTAGATTCAATCACTAGTGACAGTTCGTCACCTTCAGTAATTCAGTTATCAAATATTAAATATCCGCGGTTCACATTCAATTTGATTAATCACTGCTCCGCTTGCAGGGTATCCTATCTCTCTCTTCTAACCTGAAATCCTAGACTATATATAGTAGTCTTATCTTACATATTCACTTTTTTTCTTCAAAGAGGAGTTTTATAATAAAATAGTTTTTAAAGACCAAAATTCCCAAGAGGATTGTTAGTTAAATGAGCGCGGATAGAACCGTCACATATTGATAGTTAATATTTGATCATTTTTATATTGATTATTTTTTAACTGTAATATATTGATAATTTTTATATTGATTGCATTACCTTGAGAAAGAGAGAGAGATAAAATTTTACTAATATAATAATTTTACTAATATAATGTTGAACAAAATCATCTTAATTTTAGTCCTAAACTCTTACCTTAAAGGCAAGGGTGATTTAAGTCACGGGTCAACTGTGCCTGGGCCCACGACCCCGTCCCGTCCTCAACTCGGCCTGAATAAGATCATAATTCGAATGTTATTCCCCAATAGACTGGGAATTTTGAATTGTATGCTAATTGGCAACAAAGACAAGACTGTAATAATATGTCATGTGCGTGTCGAAGGGTAGGTCTACCCCAACACAACATCATTACTCATTTGGTTCAAAAGAAGCAGTCGGTTTTTGTCTAGGTTAGTGAGATTGTGAGTAACGCACATTATGGTTTACCATTTACACGAGTATTTCCTTTTTGTCTTCTAAAAAGGGTCGCAGGTGGTCCTAAATTTAAAATAGGGGCCTACGGCTTTAGAAAGTTTTAAGATGTTACAGCTCAAGAGCATTTTACAGACGAAAGAGAAAAAAAAGAATTCCTTGATTTTGTGCGATTTTTCGTTGTGGGGTTACCTATAAAATCTGTTTAGTAATGAAGATCTTACGATTTTAGACAACATCAATATTATGCTTCACGTGAGAAACATCACACAGCCATTTGCGATCACAATGTCTGATGTAATGTCCACAGCCTTGAAAATTTACATGCGCATGGCGACCACATTGAGCAACTTTTGTTGTAAATTAAATGTAAAATGAATAGATGGCGCTGCAAGCCATCTGAGAATTATTCTTTTTTTTAGCTTATAGAATCAGTCATGTAATGTTATTTGTGTTGTATACATATCTTTTTGTGTCGTCTAAGTAAATAAACCAAATTGCCTAAAAGATGGACTGAATCACTGAAATAACATAAAAATATAAAGGATATAATCGTCTAACTGACCAATGGAATTAAGGATTTAAGAATTATAACAACTTTCATTGTCTCGTAACATGATTAACAACTATTCCATTAATGATATTTGGTCATAACCAGTATCTATTCGTGTTTTTGCAAACTGAGTCTTTTTCTCATTCAGAAAAGACAAGCTGTTAATAATTTCCTTATATTTGCTTAACGTGATTCGAAGACACAATCAAATCTGGTCAATAAATGCGCAAACTGTTTTTGGATTCCTTAAGAGTCATTTTCTCTATTTGTTTGATTCATGTTTCCATACAAAGAGTCACCGAGTGGACATTTTTCAAATACTTTTTAACAATTTCTCACGAACTTACCATGTATAGGACATATCACAAATTTGGCAGTAACCCGCTTATGCGTTTTAGCTGCAGGATGTTTTTTTTTACAGGGAAAGCTTAGATATAACTATTTTGCATGGATACATCTGATCATTGTGTGTGTACAACATGAAAAACGCATAATACTTATTCAATTTCACTAGTTGAATGGATTCGTGTTTATTGTCTCACTTCAAAGCAACGCGAGGCTTACTGGCGAATGATCTTGCAGTTTTGAACCATGATCAAGTGACAAAGACGACACCTGATACCCCACTTTTCAAACTTCCACATCGTACCAACAAGAGAATTTTGTTCCCCGGCTGATTGACCGAACATCAACCGCTCTATACTACGAGTTTTTCTCGAACGTACCACTCGACAACACCAGGCAAGAGTTCGTGAACATGACCACTACCATACTGCGGCCACCATCAGTTCGGGGAATCGTGAGACAATACAGTTATTTTTATTTAATTTTTCGGTTTTTTTTAAAATTATTTTGCAGGTTTTAAGTAAGGATGGTGTGAGAGTCGCGCACTCTAAAGCAAAACGAGGGCTATTTGCAGAAAGTCCAAGAGACCGAGCTCACCCGAAAGGGGTTTAGAGCTACAAACCGATCCCCTAGGAAACATCCACCCCCGCTTTCTGCCTTTACTGAACCGGCTATTGGCGACGGACTTTATATTTTTTGAGCCTCAGTTTAAGTGACAAGAATGACACCTGAGCTGGCAACTCTTACTCCAAATCCCCACACCATGCTAGCTGAAGAGATTTGAGCTCAACAGATTTACAAACAACAGCTCTATCTAAACCATAGGTTCCCAACCTTTTTTGAATTGAAACCCCCCTTTTCTAGTGAATATATCGATACCGGACCCTCCCACTCTAGAGAAAAAAAAGTGTAGATAATACATGGTGAAAACAAGAGTTAAATTTTTTAAAAAATATTCTATTACTAATGGAGAACATATTTTTTAACTTAATTTTTTTCTAAAACCCCAATTTTTTTACTTGCGAATCTGAAATAGCTATTGCCACAAATATATTTAAATACGTAATATTGCATATTTTAGTCATAGATAAGATATTGATGGAATTGAAACGCTACTGAATTTCTTCTTCATTTAAAAGAGTGGAATAAAAGTTTTAGCTTACCTGTTATAAAAACAGGTAGGGGTTTTAACGATACGAAGAAATTCATAATAAACTATTGCTTTCAAAATAAATATAAATTGACAGTTTAGCCTTTAAAGAATCACACGTTAATTCCTGGTTAACATATTTAATTATGTTTCTTGATAATATACGTAGGAAATGCAGTGGACGAAACATTTTTTCTACTGCTCGCAGACAAAGACAACACGTGCACTACAGAAATTAAAATGCACTCTATCTTTCAATTTAATGTAGTTCTGAATTTATTGTAATCATTAAGATTTTCACACATCAACTTCCCGAACTACCGAAATATGTGAATTTTCGCACATGTGATATAAAAATGATTTTAATATACAATCAACATAAGTATATAAATAGTATTATAAAGTTTACTTTTGTTAGTACATAATCAGCGTGGTTTTTAGTCTTTTTTGGTTATCTGCCCAAGCCCCTCCGTGCCATCTCAACGCCCCCTAATTTTCTCTGGATATTTTACTGCCCCCTGAAAGCCTCAAACACCCACAAGGAGGGCGTTATTGCCCACGTTGAGAACCTTTGATCTAAACGGAGGGTCTTCAGTGGCATCAGAACTCGAACTCGCGACACGCTAGGCTACCGTGGCCTAAGCAAGGATAGCAGTAAGTCACAAAAGTCGCATTCATGGACTAGAAATATATTCTGAATATATATATGTGTAAGGATCATTAAATTAGATCTAAAATTAAATCTCTAGACCCTTCTAACTTTTATTTTCCGTTACATCTTAAAGCATTAAATTTATTATCCAGTTCGGGAATGAAGAACACATGGTTGTAACAGAACTTTGACACTCCGGCCATTAATTTTTATTACCTAATATGTCATGCTTAAATTTTCAAGTATGTCTCTTCAATAAGAAGCGTACTTGAAGAACATATGGCTTTTGAGTAGCCGCGACTCTTATTTTAACACGTGTCTGTCTGTCTCTCTCTCTCTCTTAGCAATCAGATTCAAAAGGGATTTCATGGAATAAAGTCAGTTCAAAATAAAATGTCTGGATGTTCACTCGAAAAACACGATATATATATAATTGCTCGTGCGCATTTGCATCCAATCATGACTCCTGTTACAAAAGAGTCGTACGACCTTCATCGCCAATATAAAATTCGGAGCAGACGGTTACGTGCTCTCTTGTCTATTGTCCTCATCATGTAGTCTGCTGCAGATAGTGTGTGTGTTTATTTGTGATTACGTCCATCTATGTGTCTTCATGTTCAGTGTTTAATCAAGAAGAATAGCTTTTCCAAGACTGCCTTTTCCACAATAATGAAAATTCAACATCAACCATATAAGGAAATACCAACACCGGCCACGCTATCAAGAGCTTCGCCAAAAGTCGTCCTCCATTACTAAATCCGAAATCATCGTTATATGTATATATATATATATATATGTATATGTCATTTTTTTCATTTCATTCATTTGTATAGAATATCTTTAAGGAAATAATCCATTAATACAATAGTAGGTATTTCGTTGACCTTTTCCGTTGTATCTTTCCCTATTTTCTTTAGCAGCAAGCCAAAAAGTTTGACCTATATACACAAAATAGCGTATTGACACACGATATTCCCTTTTCCCGGGGAGGTGGAAAAACAAATAAATAAAATACACCACAACTCGAAGGGCGATTCAAAATCGACATACTATTGATCAACGGCAATCGAAAGCTCATAACCACAGAGCAAACTCAAAGGGGACGAGAAGGGAAAGGGGTGTTCGAAACCGAAAATAATTTAGCTGTTAAGTCTCTATCAAGCGAGTTTCTACTTCGATGAAAGTGCAACAAATAAAAGTTAGCGGGAAAAAAAAGAGTGGCGAGCGATGAATGACGCGTTTACTTAGTTACCATGTTTCTCGAGCGACGTTGGCAATTTTTATTGACGTTGACCAGTTAACATCGATTACAATGTTAGATGGCCGCACCAGAAAAGACATTTCCTTTCCTCTCTGAGTATTGATTGATTTCCTTTTGTGAAAAGTGTACATTCTGGAACTCTTTACACCTCTCCAGAATATACCAAAAAGGAAATTGGACAAAGAAGAAAAAACCGTATTTTCGGGCATGAACAAACATATCCTGGCATTTATTCGATTTTTGTCAGATGGACATGGTAGTACCTCATAACCCTTTATTTTCAGGAGAAATATGTTGTTGCTCTGTCGTCTTTTTAGAAAGGGATGCGCTCCGTTTGAGAAGATTAAATGACTCTGCATTAATCTTGGGTTTTTGACGTTGAGCCCTCTTGGTATTGACGGGTTGAAGGTCATGGATGAGATGGTATTGACTCGGAGAACAAGATGATTTAGAGTGACAGAGTGAACTTTTTAGTTTTCTGGAGAAGGGGATTAGTGGTGACAGATTACCTCAAAATGGTTAAGACGTTATGGATTTGGCTCTTCCTAATGTTAATACCGATAACTTTCAAGTAATAGGACATCTATTCGTTTCTGTCCATTATTGCTTTTTTATTTATTGCTTAACAAACCAAAGGGGATCATAAGTTAATTCTATGGTTTATTGAAGATTTAGATCCATATATATAGTTTTTTATGCTCCCAGTAAATAGATATAAATTGATAGATTAGTATAATAATTTTTTTTCTTTAAGCGTTCTTTATGATGTACATTTTGAATTTCGTTCTTGCATTCGATTTTATGATGTTTTTACATTGCACATACAGTCAAATCGCTTAACACGAAATTGAAGGGACTGAAATATTTCTTCGTGTTATAAAGGATATTACAACCCCCCCCCCAAAAAATAATTAGAGTTTAATTTGTTTACATAGATATTTAATAAAATCGATGAAACAAAACATTCACAAGAACTTCGAGAAATTCAATGCAAAGTTTTCAATTTTTTTGAAAGAAAAAAAAAACATTTATTGAGCTTTTGAAAAAAAAATCTGATGTTTTTCTTTGCATTGGTTTTTAGCATCAAATTGTCGACAAATTTTTCGATATAGTCCATTTTGTTATTCATTTTTCCCATTGGAGAGAATGTGCACCTAAATAACTGAGCATACTTTTCATGATGTTCCTAATTTCGAATGAAGTGTGAAAGGAGCTGCATTATTCATTTCATTCGTCATCGGAATCTCCATCATTATTTTTGATATTTGTACAAGCTCCAAAATGTCTTTTCCTGCCATAATTGGGGCTGTGGGCACATTACAATCATCTACAGCAATGAATTCTTCCGAAAAACATTGGAGAGTCCGATTCGGCAGGTGTGGTCCGTATTTTATGCATTTCCAGAAAGGAAATCTTTTCCTGCTAAGCGATTTAAGTGAAAAATGCATGGAAATAAATAATAGTTTGTCGGATCGTTGTATTACTTCGTGTTAACGGATATTTCGTTAAAAGCGTTTTCGTGCTACATATTTTACTGTAAATTAATTCGACATTAAATAAAAAAGAAGAGGGAGGGGCATTCTTTTTTTTTTTTTAAAAAATACGGTTGTCCCCCCCCCCCCCCGAAAGTTTTTACCATTGGTAAATTATTTTCTCGTCAGTAATCATTGTAATTCGAACAAATACAAAATATTTTTTTTTAAACAAAATTACTTATTTTGCAGCAACAGATAAAACGCAGTTTATGTGTTTCTGCAAATCTCTAATATATTTAATTTAATATGAGATTGGACCTTTTTTTTTGAACATTATATAATTAATACGAATTAAATTCTTTTAAAATTTTATCAATGTATATAATTCCAAAATGCTAAATATATAAGCATAATTAAAGTGCTTTTCGTAAATACGAAAATTATGATGTATAGAAAAAAAAAAGAGTGCGTGTGCTTATGACCACACGCGATAGAAGTGATATCTTCAAAGTTTGTAATGTTATTTCAGGGATTAGTTAGGTGAATAAAAAAACAAGGGGATATGAGTATTGTCATATAAAATTATTTATTCATTATTATTATGTATGGGAGAGAAAACGTAGACATTTGTTTGTGCATTTACTGTATAAAGAAAGATTAAAAATGTAAATAATACTATCTGAGGAAAACCAGCATTTTCTTATATTCTTAAAGTTTTCCCCTCTAAATCACTTTTTTAAAAATAAAGAAAACTATCAGTTGTAATGTATCAGAAAGTTGTCTTTCAACGCATGCTCCATAAATCTGAAACTCGTCAATTCTGTCGTAGGTTTATTACAATTAATTATTATTGGCATTTGGGAATTTTAGCAATTTTTTTCGTTCCATTTTTATGGCTTCTTGAAATGGAAAAGTGCCTTTTAAAAAAATATTTTATGTGCAAAAAAGCAGAAAAATAAAAAAATTTCAAAATTACAAAATTTTATAAATTTTTTAAAGAAGTTTTACAACATTCCATCTCACTCTAACTTGGCAACGTTGAGAAAAATATACACAATGTACCAATTAGTTAAGAAATAGTTTTTTTTTTTTTTGGAATTTAAATTTAATAAAATCTATAGAAATTTGTAAGAAATATAAAACATCGTAGAGATTGCGATTTTAATAATATATTTCAAGCTAATCACATGTTAAAAGCATTTATTTTTTACGTAAAGCTAATTAATACAGTCAATGGAGCAACGTCATGAAATTCCTGTTTGGCTGAAAACCGATTTTCTACTCCAAAACTTCGTCATTGTTGTAAGTCATTTTTGTTGAAAGACTTAACATTGTTACAGAAAATTCTGATCCATTGTTACGAGCGTTACAAACCCGAGCGTAACAATGCTTGGCTTCTTAAAATGCACCACTCAAGTTCACTCTCCAGCAAAACGAGTCAGTTTTGAAGTTATCACTTCAAAAATAAACGTTATTGAGATTACCATTATACAAAACACAGAGAATTATTGCTGGAAATCTGATGCATTCGTTTATCAACAACACACACTTCGGCTACAAACAACTTTACAAAAAAAAGGATTCACTTGATCTCTGTGCTTTGTCTATAACAAAACATCTTTCTTAATCTATCTGAAAACCAAATCGATACCCATAAATACGATTAGAGCAAATTTAATCGATAGCATGTAGTACGAAAACGATGAGATTAAATCGCTATTGAACAACCAACCGAAAGAATTTTATGACAGATAAGGACAAAAAAATATTAGTAATCTGACTATTTAGGCTTAATTATGCAAAAGTCTTATAATTTATGGAACTTACAGATCTATTGTTTTAAGTTATAGCAAAATAAAGCATATATAGTCTTCTTTTCGAAAGAAAGTGTTTAAAGTAAAAACTTTAAAAGCTAGAACAAAATTTAAATCCTTTTCCAGACAATAATTCATACTTTGATTTATCAAAGTAGCTTTTATTTCGTTGTTTAGATGATTTATTTCTATTGAATTAATCCACTTTTGCATAAACGCGTATTCCAAAATATATTTTAAAGAATTCAAATGATACTAATAAGAAACTTCTAAAATTAGTATAAAATGTAAAACACACACAAAAACTTTAAAAAGAAATTTAAGCATCGTCTAATATTATCTAAAAATTAATTGTTCTTATGATGCGGAAACGGTTGCTAATTGAAAATAATGAAATAACAAATAATATAAAAAAAATTTAAGTCAATTCCTACTTTGAATGGATGAATAGAAAGTATTTCATGAACGATTGAAAATTTGAACAAGGCATATATATATATATATAAATAGGGAGAGAGTGAACTAATAGTAGGAATTGAAAAATGAGCATGATTTGTCTGCATTGTTGCAACAGTGCACACCCGGTTTGGCTGAAAAACCGGTTTTCGGTGCCAACTTTTGTCATTGTTTTAACAATTACATTGTTACAACAATGGTGATAAATCTAAGTTGGCGTCGAAAACCGGTAATTTATTTAATTTAATTAATGAATTAATATTTTTTTTAAAAACTAAATTAGCATCATGTGTTTTCCGCTACAAGTTTAAAAAAAATTATTTGAACTTGATTGGATGAATAGAAAGTATTTTATTAAGGATTGAAAATTTGAACAAGATATATATATATATATAAATATAGCAGTAAATAATTAAAAAGAAGACTAATAAATCCCAAGAATCTTAAGATCAGACCAGAAGAACCAAGAACATGGAACCATGACAAACCAAAAAAGAGAAATGTAGCTAGAGGGGAAAACTATTATGATTTCTCGAGCTGTCACTGGTTTAGGACAGTGAAACAGGATTAAACAATGTTTTGTGAGATCTCAACTTTCTCCTGCAGCAGAAATTTTTTCGACACAATAGCTTCCAATATAAACTAAGGCAAAAGCCTAAAACCCACGTGGGTAAATATAACAGCAATAGAATAGAAATTGCAATATTAAATTACTATAGGAATCCGGAAGAAATAGACAAATATAAATATGTATAAACAAAAATATTTGCAAGAGAGGTTAATAATGAATATAACCATAATTAACAAAAATGTAAATGAGCAAAGAAACTCTAATCTTACCCGATGTATACAGATTCCACAATTGTAAGGCTGTATTGTATATAAATATACATATACAGCCTTAATGCGACCCAATAGCTAATTCCCGAACCGTTCGGTTTAGATATGCAATTCCAATTTAAAAAATGTTATAAAACAGGTAAAGAATGTTTGTACGTGCTTTTCGAACCAAAAAAACCCATTTAGAAAAAAATTACAAAAACTAAATTTTTTATACGGTCTCCAGGTCCTATCACTTATATTTAGGAAAAGATGCAATATGCAAAAACAAAGTAAACACAAAAGGTTTCATTTTATTACGATAAAAACTAGACGAGTTATGGAACTTTAAAAAACATATACTTTATCCATTTTCTGGGCCATTTTCAAGAAGCTAGTAAGGGGACGTCTCCAAAGTGAAATAAGTTGGAACTCTGCCAGGAAACTTTCGCTCTTGCACGTCACTTTTATGTAAATCGTTTTTAAATTTAAAAGCATACGTTAATAATAAAATAATTGAGTTAAGAAATAAAATTTATTCAGTGCACGTCTAAAACATAGAAAAAATAAAATATTTTGGACGAAGAAAACATTTCAAAAGCAGTTCCAAAAAATAGACTTATATGCTGCGGCTTCAGTCTGATTTGCTGCGTTTTTACTGATCATGACCAACGTTAAAAATCTGTGTTGTAGTCGCTTGCAATTGCATACAGTCGCATTCTAATATTAGGAATTCTAGTACGGGAGAACGAAATGTATACAAATGAAAAATACTGCGAAATGGTACTGTTTTATGGACAGTGTAATTGAAATAAGAGAGAGGCGGCAAGGTCATTAATTTCCCACTCGAAGACATCCATATGATTGTACAATAAGAATGGTGCCCATGCTGTTCAACGCTTGTATAAAACTGGGAATCGTCATAGACGTATTCCCTTGTCTTGTGCCTTCCCCATTATTTAAGTTAATTTGGTCATTCTGATATAATAAAGCCCCTGATTCATGATTGGCTCATCATTCCACTTTATGCTATAATTTGAACGGCAAATCATGTATTATTTTGCTGCTATTTGTTAAAACAAGCTGTTTTAATCTTTTCGGTACAAGCTGTATTTCTTTAATTTTTCTTATATTGTTTGCCATACAGCAATACAAATTGTCAATCTATGATGTTTACAACGATGTTTCAATTTTACTATGATGTTTTTCTTTTGCTCTTTCTGTATATAGTGAATTACTGTTCTCTAAACTCAATTTTTATATGCCCCCCTTTTCTGAGCAATTCAGATGCTTCAATTTTATGTAGGCATAACTCGGTCAGTTTTTATTGTAATAAAATGAAACTTTTTGTGTTACTTTGTTTTTGTGTACTGCATCTTTTCCTAAATATAAGCGATAGGACCTGAGGACTGTATAAAAATTTAATTTTTGTAATTCTTTTCTAAATGGGCATTTTGGTTCGAAAAGCACGTAAAAACATTCTTTACCTGTTTTAAAACATTTTTCAAATTGGAATTGCATATCTAAACCGAACGGTTCGGGAATTAGCTATTGGGTCACATTAAGGCTGGACACCCTGTATATATATATATAGAGAGAGAGAGCTAATAGTAGGAATTTAGAAATGACCGGAATATTCAACAAAAAGAAAGCTATTAACAATACATAAACAATATTGATATTCTTCGCAAAAAATGTTTTTTTTTATTGATTTCTTGTACTTCTCACCCAATGCTGTATTTAAAAGGTCATTGTTACTGGCATGATAGTAAAAAAGCTTTTTTTTTATCCATGATGCTTACAAATATTTCAAACCGCGTCACTTTTTTCACCATAAACATGATAAAAGTGTGAAATAAAAATGTCTTTCAGAGAAAATAGGGCTGCAATAATAATTTTTAAGTAAGAAAAAGGGGAAAAAAAAATCTATCGCCGGATAAAGATATGTGGAGAAAAGAGAAAAACAATTTTCGATTTATAGCATTCTCAGTAGGAATTACCTGCATATTTGCTTTCATATATTGATGAGGTCGTTATCTCATTGTGTAAAATTCCCATTTGTTATCGACATCTTTCCTATTTGCATATTATTTTCCAAGACACGCGCATTTTATGTTTATTATCAGAGTGTGAATGTCGATATTAATAATATAAGAAAATAATAATATATATAAATAAAATAATAAAATAATAATATAATAATATATATTTTTTGTACATCAAAGTAAAAAAAATCAAATTCCTGAACCAAATAAAGAATTCAAGGAACTAAATTATTGATAAATATATATTTCATTATTGTTATCTAATTCACAAAAGCACTTAAAGTTACCACTGGAAGGTATCTGGGTATTTCAATGCAAGGTTTTGGATTTCATTGAATTTTCTGTTAACGTCACACTATGAAGCTTCACGAAAGCTATTGGCTATTTGTTGGGAAGAAAACTGAATTTAGAAGAAAAATGGCGACGAACTTTTGAAAACTGCGCAGAGGATAATGGCCAAGGAAGCCAGAGTTTATGGTCTCGAACTTACGGCCGGAGTGTCATGAATCCGAGCCCTGCACGTTAAATCTGCCCTCCCGTTTGCGTGGTGGGGTAATTGGGAAAAGAGATTCCAGGTCAGATGTTGTCCTTGTCACTTGGTTATGGCTCGAAATCATGAGATCCATCGCCAATAGTCCCTTTGATGCATTAGAGTGTGACTATCGAATGAGAAATCATTAATCCTGATGTTCCTGATCAGGACAATGGAACAAATTTATTGAATTGTCATCGGTTCTAGACAAGTGAGCAACATTTCGAATTAATCTGACCTCTTAAAGTGGGTAAAAATTGAGTTCAAAGATTCCGTTATACGTATAAGTGAAGCTTATAAAAGGGTGTAAAAAAACAAATCTTATATTCAACACAAAGAAGAAAATGCTTCTTGGAATATTATCTCGAACTGTTAAAATTAAAGGAAAATGTGATATTACATAATTATTTTGTCTTCCACCCACTCTTAATTTTTATTTCTCGAGCATTGAGAAATTTAAAAAAAATACTTAAATGCTATTTACGCATGTTCAACTGTTATCCACAAGACTTAAAAATTTCTAAATGCAGAACGGATATAGAACAGGAAGCACCCAAGAAGTTCAGTATTAAATTTTTCTGAGAATATAATTACGACACTAAACACTTTTTCGCTAAAATAAAAAGTGTTATTTTCGCTAATCTTTATACAAAACGAAAAAAATATACCCCTAACAATCCTATAGTAATAACCAGACACTACAAAATGTCATAGGTAATAGTTTAAAGAGAAAAGAGTCAGAACAGATTTTTCATTTATTGCTGACGATAAAAAAAAGTATCTATTAAAAAGATTGCTTCTGGTAAGATAGGCGGTTTATTGGAAGTTCGTCTGAATCGAAGTCTACCATTTAATGTCGGACTGTCACAAATCGCTCGAGGGGTGAATGAAGGGGGGTGACGACTCGAAGATGCAACTTTTACTATCTTTTTTCCGCTCGAAAGTCTGGATGGAAGGAATTGAGTGGGTGGTGGAAAAGGTTATTGGCAATAGAATACCCTGTTCATAACCTTGATTTTTTCTGATATTCTGAATATTAGCAGATATCCTGTTGCAGTGTCTGGCAAATGAGTGTCGAATTGAATCACATTAATCTGAATTTTAGGTAATGAATGCTTAAAATAGTGTAAATAATTAATATCTGGATATGTAATACGTTATTATTATTTTCTGTTGTATTTATTTTATGCTAAAATTGTAATATTCGGAAGCAGCGCCGTTCCTTACATCATAAAGGCGATTCAATGGAAACTTAGCAAAATTTTGGCGATAGAGCATCATGTTATCATCATTTTTGGCGAGTTGGCGATTACACGGATGCTTCTGGAAATTACTGGAGATATCTATGAACATCACGATCCATGAAGTCAGCGGATCTTTTGAGAAACATCCGTGCAGCCAATAAGTAGGAGTCGCTCACTGAAACTGAGTTAGTATTGTTTTGACCGTTGAAAAGTCGACTAGTGATCAGTTGCTACTTTCAAGTGACTGCTTGCGAATAATTCTGCGAATTTGCGAATAATTACGTATTTGTACTTTTAGACACATATAGTTGTGTCTGAGAGCTGTAGAAGGATTGAAGGCCTTCTGGGATATATTTTGAAAATTTTGCTGCTGTATCTTGTATTTCTAAGGATTGTTTTTCTTAAATAAATTTTCATTGCTCCTGAAGAACTGTTATGTTTTTTGAGACTGATAACGAAATCCTCGAGCCCCGATCTACGTAAACATTATATTTCGAATAAACTGAGGGGATAAATGCGAGATCAAGGTCACAGAATATTATTATTCTGTTTTTAAAATAATTAAACAGCAACAATGAAATCATTATTATACTTCGAAAAGACGAAGTTGAATAATTGGAGCTCAATAACTATATTGTTAGCTATGTTACAATGGAATCACAACAACTGAAAATATCAACCACAGATGCAGAATTACTTTTTTTCAAACTGCGTGTAGAATGTGAAGAAATCCGAAAGAAAAACTTTCGGTAGAAGAAATATACAAGCATCTTCCCAAGTAAAAAAAAAAGATATTATGACTCTTTTAGTTTTCTTTTAGATCAAAATAATCTTTTATTCGCTACTGGAAAATAGAAGATTATTTCTCTATATTTACAATCAAAATCTCAAAATATTTTACGGTACTGGATAAATGCGTCTCGTAGTATAGTCCATTGACTGTTGAATTAGTTTATATCTGAAGATTCTGTGCCTAGAATACATGAGTCAAGTTAATCACGAGTTACAACCCTTGCGAAAAACCATTTTTCGGTTATTTTGGCTCGAAAGAGGACATCTATTACTGCGCCTCAACTCCTCGCGAATCATTTTGTCACATCAAGAACAATAGTTTTCTCTGAGAAGACTCCGGTATTTACGTATGATCGCAAACGTATTGACAATATTATATGAAACGAAGCTCATGGTTGTCAATTCAGCACGTACAACACAGGCGGAATCGGGTTTACCAACTTGGCGAATTATCTTGAATGTTGGCATTGTTGTGATAGTGCATATATAAGTACCAAGATGCCTTCCCAATGCAGGTCTCTAAGCTAAACAATTAATAGTGTGTCCTTTTATGTCGGACAAGACAATATGTTTCCTGGACTAGACAGAGCAATGTGCTTGTATACTCTTTACAGAGGAGTCCAGATTCAATATAGATAGCGATTTAGGGTTACTGCTGATCTGCAGGATACAATCAATTCATCAAAATTGAATGACAAAGGTTATAGAGATGGTGGAATCATGGTATGTGGGCAGTTATCTCACTTTGTGGTCACACTGACTAGCAAGTGTTCCATGGAGGTGTGAGATATCGGAACAAGGTTCTTGATGGATATGTTCATCGATATTAAGCTGCTTGTAGTGTCTGGCTACTAATCTCGTAGATTTTTGAGTGCTGTTGGCATGTTCTCCGCATCTAATAAAGTGGTTGCTATTTTTGTGAAGAGAAGGTGACTGACCCTCGAAAGGGGTGGATAGAGAAAAAAAGAGTCCTTTGGATTTGGAGTGCGGAAGCGCTGGACTGAATTTTGGGTTAAGGAAAGCGTGTTCATTTGTTTCGGCCCAAAGCACAGGGCTTCGTTTTGTTCTAAACGATACTATGTCTTCAGGAAAGTTTATTAAGATAATTTCTTAATCTTGGCGACATTGGCTAAACGGAATACATAGCAAATAGTCTAATAATCATCTAAAGTATAAACACAATCATCATGGAAAAACAAATTGAAAACCAACGTAAAAAACTGCTGATTAGCTTTTCTGGATGCTCGAAAAAGACGAAGGAGACGGCAAAAAGGATAATGCTAGTGATAGGATAAATACTAGTAAAGGGGCCTATGGAATGAGAAGCTATAGTGACCATGCTAAACATTTTTCATCACAACTTTCTTATAAGAACCAAGAAGAGATCGTTCCTTGGGTATTGCTGTTAGAGTGGTGGGCAGCGCTTAGTTTTTGTTGCATTTGGAGTAGATAGAATTTTGTTCTCTTTTTTAGCACGACGTACTGTGTCTGGAATTATTGAAAGATATTACACTACTTTTGTTAATTAATTCATTTTGATGAATGATAAAGCACAAGTTCACCATGCTGTGCTTGTTAAGAACTGATTTGAGAGACATAGTTTGGGATAAATGGACTGATCATCTCAATCTTTAGACCTGGATCAGATATAACTGATATTTAGAATTCTTTGGCTAGACATCAAGGTTTTAAAGTTCTTCTACAAGATCGTGATAGTAGGCTGATACAAGGACTATTCCGTGTTTTATAGTCTGAAAAGCTACATAGATAAAAGATGCTGCCAATGCCTTGCAGTTATGGGTGGACACTTTCCTTAATTAAAAATCATTTTTGTAGTGTTTCCACGACATTTTTTCCACATAAAGATGTTATGTACTGCTTTTTTCAAGAAAGAACTTTCCTGGTGAGGGTCCTATTTTGTTGTAAATGATATTTTAGTTAAATTTCCGAAAATTTATTTGTCGTATTCAGTAACAAATTGTGTATTTCCCATTTAATGCAATTTTATTTTGTGCTCATTCATTTTCAAATTAGACTCAAAAAACACAGGCTGTACCTTAATTTTTAGAGACTCGTGTACTTGAAACTACATGCCGAAAAACGTTCTTTTAGTTTGGGGATTTATAACAAAAAGAGGATAAAAATTCAACAAATTCTTGATGATTTAAATTTTGTCTTTATAATTGTTTTCTTTAAGAAACTGTTAAAACAAAAAGTACTTACGTCATCGCAACTTTGACAACATTCAAGATAATTCGCCAAGTTGGTAACCCAGATTTTTCATGTGGCGTACGCGCTGAATTGGCAACCATGTGCTTCGTCTAATGTCGCCAATATGGTTTTGACAATACGTAAGTACTAAAGAAATAAATTACGGTAAGAAACACAACAGCACATAATAATATTGAATTCTATTATTTAAATGTTTATATTTAATTTTTTAGAATTTTTAATTTTGAGCGGAAAAAGTATTTAAAAATTGAAGCATTTATCATTGACCAAAAACGTATGAATTTATAACTCTATATAATTATGTATTGCTAACAGTATTTATAAGCTAATTAAAATAAATTCTACTATATCCTCTTGCGATGATTAATCTAACCCCCCCCCCAAAAAAACATTCATGTTAGTATATGATATAAATAAAAGTATATTTCCTAGTTTTATTAATACACACTCTCGAGCTCTCTTTTAAACGAGAAATGTATGAGATTTTGAGCTAGTTGGCTAAAATCCAAATTGTAATGTCCAGAATATCAAAGTGAAGTATTTCGGTGATGACAGGATATCTGGGACTTTCTAGATCTTGTGGGATTTGAACTTAAAAAAAATGTATCTTTAGAGCATAGGGAGTTGAAAGCTTCTTAAAAGATAAATTGCGTTATGACGACATTTTGCGTCAAAGAATCCACTTTTTTTTAAAGCAAATATATGAAAAAGGCGGATATGGTTCAAAGTAGGACATGAAATTATTTCTTTATTTAGAATAAATAAATTTAATACTTAGTTTCATGAAATAATTAGATAAAAGTCTAAATAATAATAGTTTTAAAAGTTGATTGATCGCTTTGATTGCTTTAATAACGTGGTACTTTGAAGCTATATGAGGGCTTTTGGCGATCCTCGTCACTTGACCATGGTTGAAAATTACCAGTTCCGTCGCCAAAAATTCGCGTATAATATATAAATGTGTAACCTATTTATATATGTCTGCATGCATTGATTCAATAATCAAAATCAATCCAAAAACTGTAAATGAGAGTAAAAAATAAAATTACTTTATTTCCCATTCTGTTTCTTTTTTTTAAAAAAAAATACTTAAAATCAACTTTGAAATGGTGTTTAACAAGATATCTAGTGGATGGTTTTTAAAACTTGTAACGTTTTATTCATTTTTTCCCGAGGTATTTAAAAAAATATGTTTGTTTAAAAAAATTCTTTTGAATTATTAAATGCAAAAAAGCCAAAAATTATTCCTTAAAAAATATTACTCCAGCGTTTTTTACGGCATATAAAAAGTTGGAAACCAAAAACAACATTAAGATGACTACGTTTTATAAAACTTTCAATCTTGTAAATATTAAAAACTGGAAAACTACTACAAGGAAAATATGTGAGGCAGAGATATAAACTCAATAAAAAATGCCCAGACTCCCTTTAAACTGTTTCATCCACCGAAAGGAGAAATATTTCCACAGTGAATGTTATAGTCATTTCCTAAAGAAATCTCCGTTTTTGTGAGAGCTCTCATGTGGTACGTAAAAAATTTATAAGTAGAAATTTATGAAATACACAAGGAAGAAGAATTCTAAATAAAGAAAATTTAGGCTTGTCTCCAGGGGCTTTTCTTGCACAAATCATATTTACATTTTACTTTTCCAGTATATTTATTTCTATATTACACACATAATATTTCCTATTATCGTGTTTTTCCGAAATATTTTTTATTTCTAACGGGCTGCGAATTGGTGTTTTACCATTTCAGACCTATTACATTCCCCGGAAGCTGGTATCTCTTTTGAGCGCGGCATCATATAAGCAGATACCAATCACTCCAGGTAATTTTGACGCCAAGTTTCCTCCCCAATCTCTGACGATGCGAACCTGTACTAGGATTTAATTTTGCCGAAAGTATCCAAGACAAACAGACACTCTAGGGATATTTCACATGCCGTATAATCATACGACATGACCACTGTCAATTTTCTGCATCAAGAAAATCCACCGGCTTGGGCGTGGGTCGAAACCGCAGCCATTTGCGCAGAATGCCAGCGAAAAACCAACCGCGCCACTCAGACAACTAAAAAAGAAAGTCCACCCAGGCGGGGAATCGAATCCCGGTCTCCCACGTAAAAGGCGGGGAATCAGACTCCGGTATCCCGCGTGTGGCGTGACTGGCCACAATACTACCGAGGACTCCTTTTCCCGAAACATAGTATATATGAAAGTTTTCAAACAGTCTTTGGTGGTTAAAATCCACTACCGTTTTATAATTCTTCTTCTAATACTAAGCCTGAAGATAAAATTTTCTTTTATCTTTACACATATGTAAATATACAGGAGAAAGATGACTCACTCACTCGTTCAAACCATCTATAGACGAAATTTGGTAAGAATGTAATTTTTGTTGTTGTTGAGAGGAGATTCGCTGAGAACGCGTTCTGCAAAAATCGATTCTGGAGTAGACGGGATGGGCGTAATAAAAAAATTCCCACTTTTGGACTATTAGACCAACAGACTTGAAATGTGGCTGGCATATTCCCTTTATTGAGAAAGGGTTTAGCAGAAATCGCATCCCATACGGGTATAAAATACAAATACTCCGTTTCTGAAATTCAAGTCACGTCCTTTTTAAATAAAAAGGAAAGGATTATAAGAAGGCTTTTGAATACAATTGAAATCTGCATGCTAAGATTGAGAAAGCAAGAACTTAAAAACACTATCTAGTCTAACAACATCATGCAATAACGAGCGAAGAAGGTGGATAAAGGATGTTAGAAATAATGATATCATTTATGCAAACTAGACCAAATTTCTAAGTATAAACTACAGAATTTGAAACTTAAATTGCATAAAATTACGTTACTGTAAAATCCAGCGTATAATTAACACCTATACTTTCAAGTTACATTTTTTAAAATTTTGATGTATATTCGCGCCGAATAACGCGCACCCCTTTTTTGTTCTACGAAGAAACCTGAAATGTACGTTTGTAGTGCTCTTAAGTTTGTAAGTAACTTGTGGGGGTGTCGGCCTATTCGGCACCCCTTTCTTTCCGTCTTGCCTGGCTAAAAGTGTGGGGGAAAGCATCAACAGCAACTTCCATAATAACATTTATTTATTTATCTTCAAACACACTTAAACAATCACAAGTGAAACTACAAAAGGAAACCCTAGGAGTGATATATAAAGTAAACCCGACTAAGTGAACTAAATAAGGAGAACAAGCACTAAGGAACCAATAACTAAATCTAATTTCATCTATTCTCGATCTTCAGTCTAATAATTTAATCACTTAGCAATTACTTCCTTGACTCGCGCTATCTTTGTGAATGAAATATTCTAATATTTACACTTACGTAACACCGCAACAGCTTCCCAGCTCCTTCTATCTTACAACTACAAAACCTAGGCTTTATATAGTCAAACCATTTTAAATATCATGGTTTCTTCTTGAAAGGTTGGGAATTAATGTGAATGCTAGCCCCGAAGTTTCCCCAAGAGGATTAATAGAAAAATGACGCGTATTGATCCGTCACAATATTACAGGCTTTTAAAAAAAATAGCATGCTTCTAGATTTGCAACTATTTAAGTTTCATAAAATAATTCGTATCTTTAAAATAAACATCAATTCGATTTAGGTAGAAGTCTAATACTTTTATGCTTCTTTTTTTATTTTTAAAGCTATCATTTTTATACGGCACCCGTAAATTTCGATCTTATTTTTGATGTTAAAAGCGCACGTTATACGGTGGATTTTACAGTAATTTTATAATTTTTTTGCTTACTTAAAACAATCACAACATTCCAAAGTGGAACTCCAAAGTTTTGGAAAAGAATGTCTAAGGCTCTTGTACCCTTGACATTTTAGATTCCTGAATGTGATGTTAATTCTATAAAATTCCTACATTTCTCTTAAAATCTAGACAGCTGTACTTATATAAACAGAATAATAGACCGTCCGAAAGAGTAAAATATAATAAAAGTCTGTGAAAAGTTAGATTTTCCATCGATATTTAAAAATATTATTAACAATTCGACTACAGGCTTTCAAATATTCAAAATGTGTTTAAAAAAAAAAATTTCTAAGAAATATAATTATTTAGAAACTTGTTATTTTTTCTACTTTTTAATTTTTTTTACTTATTTCAAATAGTTACAGTAGTCTATATATTGTAGAGAATAAAATAATATCTATATATATAAAGGAGAAAAGCAACTCACTCACTGACTGACTGACTGACTGACTAATCACGATATCTCTGGAACTATTCAACCTACATACTTGAAATTTGGTAGACATGTTCCTTTCATAGAGTAGACATCAGCTAAGAACGAAATTTCCGAAATACGAAACGCAAGGGGCGTTACAGGGGTTAAGGGGCGTTATAAATAATTGTTTCCATGTTTAAACTACTCAATGTACAGTTTTGAAATTGGGTTAGCAGATTCCTTTCATACAGTAGAGATCCGCTACAAAATGAGTTTGGTGAAAATCGTCCCCCAAGTGGCATTTCAGGGGCTTAGGGGCGTTATAGATAATTATTTTCATTTTTAAACTATTTGACGCACTGTCTTTAAATTTGATATAAATAGATTCCTTTCGTAGAATAATGATCAGTTACAAAACGGGTTTTGTGAAAACAGACTTCTAAGTGGCGTTGCGGGGGATTAAGGGGCGTAATAGATAAATATATCCGTTTTTAAACTACTTCACCTACCTGCTTGAAAATTGGTAGGTAAGTTTCTTTCATGGAGTAAATATCCGCTACAAAATGGGTTTTTAAAAAATTGACCCCCAAGGGGTGTTGCGGAGGTGGGGGTTTAAGGGGCGTTACAAATTCCGATTTTTTAACTATTAGACGTACAGTCTTGAAACTTAGTAAGCAGATTCCTCTCATAGGGAAGAGATACGCTACAAAATGGGTTTCGTGAAAATTGCCCCCAAGTGGCGTTGCGGGACTTAAGGGGTGTTATAGATAATTATTTCCATTTTTAAACTATTAGACGCACAGTCTTTATATTTCAAAAAAAAAATTTCTTTCATAGAGTAGAGATCAGCTATAAGAAGGTTTTGGGAAAACAGACGTCTAAGTGGCGTTGCGGGGGATTAAGTGGCGTAATAGATAAATATTTTCGTTTTTAAACTAATTGACCTACCTGTTTGAAAATTGGTAGGAATGTTTCTTTCATGGAGTACATATCCGTTACAAACGGGTTTGGGGAAAATTGACCCCCAAGGGGTGTTGCGGGGGGGTTAAGGGCAGATATAAGTAATTATTTCTATTTTTAAACTATTAGACGCACAGTCTTGAAATTTGGTGAGCAGATTCCTCTCATAGGATAGAGATACACTAGAAAATGTGTTTTGTGAAAATAGACCCCTAGGTGACGTTGCGGGGGTTCAAGGGGCGTTATTGATAATTTTTTTTTTTTGCATTTTTAATTTATTGGACGCACAAATTATGCTAAGCAGATTCCTTTCATAGAGTGCAATTCCCCTACAAAATGGGTTTTGTGAAAACAGACACCGAAGTGGCGTTGCGGGGGCTCAAGTGGCGTTATAGATAATTATCCCCATTTTTAAACTATTAGACGTACAGTCTTGAAATTTGATAAGCAGATTCCTTTCGTAGAGAACCGCTACAAAATGGGTTTTGCGAATATCAACTACCAAGTTTAATTTCGGGAGATTAAGAGGCGTAATCGATAAATATTTCCATTTTTAAACTATTTGATCATCCTGCTTGAAAATTGGTAGGCATGTTCCTTTCATGGAATATAATTCCTCTAACAAAGAGTAAAACGAAAATTGACCCCTACGGATGGTTGCGAGGGGTCAAGAGGAGTTACAGAAAAATATTCCTGTTTTTAATTGTTAGACCCATATACTTGAAATTTTTTAAGCATGTTTCTTTTGTTGAATAGGGATGCACTAAGAATGTATTTTAAGTAAATCAAGTTCTGCGGAGGGGTGCAGGGGTTACTGGGACGTATTGACACAAAAAAATCCTTTTTTCGAGCTACAAGGACTATAATAATGAAATTTGGTTTGCATTTTTCTTTTGTTGAATTGAAATCCTCTAAGAGAGGTTATTTTGGATAACGGCTCTCAACACACGGGATTACGGGGATATTGAT
>BMAO01017688.1:70000-160829 GCA_019973975.1 Trichonephila clavata
CAGAATGAATTACGTAGCATGCTACATCGCAATGAGCGCCATGTTGCTCACCGCCAACGTAACAATTACCAGGCATTAATGCTAAAGATTCGATGAAGATTACAAATTTAACAGAAAACACAAAGTAATAAATATATTTAAAGAATTTACGCACACACTCGGAACATTTCAAAGACAAAATTTTCACGACAAAAGAGTTACTTTTAAAAAAATATATGTCAATTTTTTTTCAAAAGAATTCCAAACATTGTAATAGAATATAGTGACAATCCCAAAGAAGGAAATGTGACTTATTTTTAGAGAAAAAAAATCCTAAATGGAAAAATATTCTGTTTGAAACACACCCTTTTCTTTAGTTAAGTTCGGAATTTCAGAATTGTTACCAAGCCTACGTCTTTTCCATCTGGCAACAAAGGAACATAGCAGAAACAATAGCAAGAACGCGGTATTCATTTGAGTCCCAATGTAAACACAGAACAACTTTCTAAACGTAGACGTTATATTTGACCTCGCACAATACAAAACGTCTGAACATACAGAGCAGGCGAGTGTTTTCTTCTTCATATAACACATATACCTTCTTCGGAAACAAACACTTATTTCAGTTCAATAACCTGCCTGTAATGACTTAGTAAAAGTACTGAGAAAATATGATGACATTTCTGGAATAATGGTTAGTCCAAAAATCCTTCTCTGTGTATATTTTGAGAATTTTATTGAACGCGTTGTAGTAGTCATAGCAACTGAATGAACTATGTTTTACATTTAAAGAAATACAGATAATAGTAAAAATGTGATTTAGAACATTTTTAGCTATTGTTACATGCTTATCGAAGCGGAGATAAATTTGTTCTTGTTGGATATTTCTGTTATAAATCCACTTTTTTTCTTAAAATAACGATATAACCATTATGAAAAACAGTTCAGTAATCCTATGACTACAAAGAATGGGGATTTAGAAACCTGAAAGAAAAATATTCAAACGAATACAACAAAGGAAATTCCATTTTTGTGACGACGTGGTAAAAAATACATTAAAAATTTTCATCTTATTATTATCGTTAAAGCAAGAAAAATAACGGATAAAAGGTCATATGATAAATGTTATTTCAAAATAAGTTTAAAATAGATTTTACAAATATATAATAAGTCTATATAATAAGTCCGATGCCAACAAATGCCCGCCGAGTATATACGGAAAACGTGCTCGTTAAATCTGTGGGTCCGAATGGTGTCGCCATTTATCGTGTTGTACCGAGCAAAATCACACTGTCACCTTCACGGGGGCTCAAAAGCTTAGGCTAACGACAGGCGTAAAATTCTAGCCCTTAGCCGCGATGAATTTCGTGGACCTTGATCTGATGTTACTGTCGATTAGGTGGCATAAGCAACAACAACAAATATTTCATAAAAGTTATACGTTATAAAATGCATATTATTTGTAAGTTAGATTTATATAAAAAACGTACACCAGACATTACATTTCATTGCAAATTATTTTTAAGAGAATAAATAATTTCTGTATGACAATAACGAAATAAATTTCAAACCGAATGTTTCTAAATTTGCAACTGATCTTCGAGATTCCGACGTTCTATATATATTCTTCTTTCTGCTAATATTTTTTTTTTTAACATTTATAAACCCCGTGCACCACCGAACGTATAACACGGGGGTAAACAACACAGAAAGAAGAAAGGATTACAACACAAACATCCATGCCTTCTCCGGGATTCGAACCCAGTCCCTGCGGTTAATATTGAACGCCTGAACATCGTCCCGTTAACGCGGTAGCTGCTGCACTATTGTGTTCACTTCCACGGGTACATTAACGACTTGTCCGATGATTCTGTAGCTGCCGTCGTAACGTAACTGACGTATCTGCATGAATGGCAGTAGTGGAGATACTAGACGGGCATTAATCAGATCTAATGTGAGCAACCCGTGATGCAAAAGTGGATACTGATATCCGTTCGAACGTGACAACGTGGGCACTTGATCCAAATCCAGTGAGTTTTTACACGTAGTGCACTGTTTAAAGTATTATTTAGCAGCGTTAAGTGCTTTTTTTATTGGCTTCAGTGAGCGCAGAAACCATAGACGATCGCACACATCACACTTATGTCCGAATGGATTGTTGACAAACGTCGTAGAGAAACGTGCACTAGGTGCTGCCTAATGTGTTTTCATACACGACGATTGTTCACAATCGATGCCTACACAGTCCGGTGTCAATATAGAAGTGATTTCATCATCCACTTTCATAATTTCAAACTGCCCCAACTGCAGGTGTGTTTTTTTTACTTGCACCGTCATTGGTTCACTCGATTGCATTTATTCTTTTACGTTCCCGGCACTGCTTGATTCGGTCTTATGGTGTTTTAATGGTATCATTCGATTGCTCTTGAGAAGACCTTTCCAACAGTATAAGGTCTCTGTGTTTGGACTTGGCTTTTTGACGCGCATAAGCCGACATTTTATATATATTTTCGATAATACTTTTTTAATTTTAACACCTTATTAAATTCATTTCCACTATTTTACACTAATGTTTTTACATACAATCGACAGATTTTGATGAGAGGTGACGATTGAAATTAAAACGAACGTTGTAGCTTCATCGTCAAAAGTTGTACTAAATGAAAATCTCGATACGCAGCAAAATTATCTCGAAATGGACCCTTCCATCGCGTGCGATGAGTCACAGTCCTTACTTAGCATAATAAATTCTTTGATCCTTTAGCTATCCAGTGGTGTAATTGAATTTTGGATAGAGATGTTAGATTTGTAGCTGCAACACCAAATTGTATCCCCGATTTAGTTATTATTTGTTTGTTTTTTAATTCCCTCCCACTAAGGAAGCAATTTTAAAGACGTATTCACGTCAAAAATCCCCAAATCTCCATTTTTTAAAAAAATGTTGTCGCAAGTAGTTGGATGCCTTAAATAATGGTTACCGTAATTTTGAGACATGGTCTAGTGCAAAAGATCAGGAACCACAAACTCTCTCTCTCTGATATATCTCCCACACCTAACTTTCACATTAATCCACTTGAGAACTTAGTCTCACTGGGCATATATTTTTATATTTCTACAAGAGGAGTGAAGCGAAACTTGCTTCGACTGAAAACATCTCTGCTGAAAAATTTTGTGGCTGTGACCCTGGATTATCATATTTCTGTCATAATTTGAAGATGCACAAATGTAGTAAGAGAATATGATAACTTTATAAAGAACTGTATATAATGGACAAAAAACTAAATTTAAAATTAAAGTAAAGTTATTTTACAACGAAAAGGATCTAATGCGCAATACCATGAATATCCCTGTTAGGCTATAATTGTCTGAAATTAGAAAATAAAAACTTTCTTTTTTTTCTCAGAAATTAAAAAAGTTTTAATTTTAAATATGTATAGCTGCTATTTCACACAAACATACTTAAATCACATAACTTAAATTCAAATTTGAATTTAATCATTACTTAAAATTAAAATCGCTTAAAAGTATGCGAAAAAAATAAATCCTAGCATGTTCGAACATGATAAGAACTTGACTAAAAATCAAAATATGTAATGTTTATAAAAAAAAAAAATTTATTTTTATTTTTGAAGCAACAGTGAAATGATTAAAATATTATTAAGGTTAATGTTTTTGTGTTACAAATAAAAAATTCAATCAATACAATTTTTTTTTACATAATCAAATTTTTTGTATAAAATGAAACATTTTAAGAGCGGAAACTAAAACATGAAAGAAAGATAATCTTGCAAAGTAAGGTTTCTTCCCTTTCATTACTTTTGAATACTTAAATGTTTTTATGAATTATTTCGTGTGATAGAGAATAGTTCTTTCACTATTTAACATAACAATTCTATTAAAATATTTTTTAGATTATAATATAATTTTTAAGACAAAATTAAAAAACACCTTCTGAATTATTTTTAAGGCTAAAGGATATATTTCAAAACTTGGTTTCCTCCCAACATTTTGTTAAAGTAATCCAATTCTAAGATAAGCATTAAATTGTTCTCCATTTTCTCAATTTTGCAAAACATATGCAAACGAAATTCTAAGTAAGATTGCTGCGTAGGGAGAGCTTTAACATTTTATAAAATGGTAACGTAACGTACGAAATGGTTCTTTATTATTAGTTTCACTGTAATAAAACTAGGAATAATAATTCTAATAATGAAATAACCGTTAATTTCATTAGTAAAATCTCCGATATTGTAAAGCTATTTAAGCAAGTAATTACAGTTTCATTTTTAGGAATAATGAGTCATTTATATTTGGTTGCTAAAAACTTATTCAAATTGTTAGAACATTCCTTATGATAAATCTATATAAATAAAAATGAACGTTTGTGTGTGTGTGTCTTATGCCTTCCTAAACAGTTCATCCGACTGAGATGAAACTTAGGGGAACGATTGGATTCATGACCGCGAAAGTAAGTAAAGATGATGAAGTGTTACCTAAGTTAGTAAAATCGATCCCTTAGGAGCTTAAAGGGAGTTAGAGATATATATTCCTGTTTTTGAACTATTAGACCTACAAACTTAACATTTTCGATAGGCATGTTCAATTCATGGAGTAGAGGTCCGCTACAAAAAAAGGTTTTGCGAAAATTGACCTCTAAGGGACGGTCCGGGGGCTTATATAAGGGGTGTTAGAGATAAATATTCCGTTTTGTAACTATTGTACCTATAAACTTGATATCTGGTCGGCCTATTCCGTTTATAAAGTTGATATTCGATACATAAGGGGTTTTACAAAAATTTAACCCCAAGGGGTGCCGAGAGATGTGTTAAGAGCATTATATATAAATATTACAATTTTTGAACAATTAGACCCATTTGGTAGTCTGTTCCTTTCCAAAACTTGAAATTTTGTTGGTATGTTTTTTTTCTGTTTTGTTTTGTTGAATATAGATCCGGTAAGAATATATTTTATGGAAATTTACTACTATTGAGGGGGAGGGGGTTGTTTCTAGGACTTCTTTAAACAAAAATTTTCATTATCGAACTACTACTTACCATAATGAAATTTGGTTTGGATGTTACTTTTGTTAAATGGAAATTCACTAAGAAAAGATTTTATGAAAATCGACTCCTCTGGGGGAAGAGGGAAAACATATCGATAAAAAAATACCTGACATATTGATAAAAAAAAATACCCGTTTTCGAACTACTAGACTTACAGCTGTGAAATTTGGTTCGTATTTCTCTGTTGTTGAATTCAACAGGCTTGTTGAAAGAGTCTTAAGAGAAATCGACAATCAAAGGTGCTTACTGGAGCTAATTGATAAAAACCCCGTTTTGGGTCAATTAGATTTAGACTTGAAATGTGACAAGCATGTTTATTTTATTAAGTAGAGATCCACTAAAAATAGGTTTTGTGAAAATTCGTTCGGGAAGGGGGTTACGTGAGAGTAAAAGATACTTGTACTTCAATTTTGGAAATTACTATTTGGAATTTCTGTCCTTTTTAAATCAAGAATTATAAGAATATTTTTCAATACAATAAAATTCTTAATGCTAAGGTATCAGTAATTTATGGATATATATATATATATATATATATATATAAACGGTGTTTTTACGTATAACATCATGAAATACCCAGCGAAGCGGGCAAGTAACGGCTAGTTTTTAGTAAAACAAGCTCCTTAGTCTATAACAAAGTTCAATGTGAATGTAGATTACTTCCTACTATGCAATTAGAACCTAAAAATTATGGATGCGCAGCTCTTGTATACTTGACAAAGCTCAAAAGGAGAGGTAAAGATTATAATATTTTTTCTCAAATACAGTTTTGATATAAAATAAAACTAAATTCAATCGTGTTGCATTCAAAGTTACATAGAATTATATTGAAAATGAATCTCTTATCTCCGATTGCTATCTTGTATAATTTTTTTAAAAAAAGGAAGACATCTGTGCAAATAATTTATTTTTAAACTTCAGCACCATACTTCTAGGGAATCAATGAGTATTTAAGTTATGTATGTAATTGATTTTAGATAGAGTATTTATTAAATTTTAAATTAAAATTCAAATAAAAAACAGGTCAACTTGAGAGGGATCCAGGACTTACTTCGGTGGGACATACCACTCTCTTAAAAGTAAGCAACGAGAGAATAAAAATAAGAAATAATTGCAAAAAGTAGTAAAGACTTCTAAATTCTGTACGACTCTGCGAGTTAAAAATGGGAGGTCATTCGAGCGTATCGATATCCTCGTTTAGAAGTTAAACAATATGCCTAAGAATTTTTAGAAACTTATTTCCCAGTAAATGGAAAAGTCATGACACAAGCTTTAAAATTTTCTTAAAATGATTTACAGGTACTACATACATCTACATCTATTTTTGTCTATTTAATGACACTTAAACATACAGAGGTTAACTGAATGTGCATGTTAGTCTCAAATATCAATACGGCCTAAATGAAAAAGTAAAACAATGGATAATAAGACCAGCTGATGCAGTGAACTCCATTAGTAACCGTTCGTAATGCATAAGTGGAATTATGGTACAATCTCTCGGAGTTTTTATTTGTGGAGTGTTTAAATGTGTGTGTTCTCTCTCATTGAATATATTGAAGGAGAACAGTTATATGCCAGTGCTCCAAATTTAAGTCTATCTAAAGATTATGTGTTAAAGCAATATCTTAAACAAAAGAAATACAAATATCTTACAGAAGAAATTATTATAAAAGAAATTTCATATATTTGATTTGCATAGAAAATCAAATATATTAAACTAACGAACAATGGAAACCTGGAAGAATGTAACAATTTTTTTTCGATTACTGCAATGTATTTTTTGCACTATTTCGGAAATTAGATTTCTAAGCGAATATGAAGCTAAGTAAATCTAATTAAAAAATATAATTTTCTTAGTTTTCAAATCTATAATTCCCACTTCCATGAATAGAAATAATGAAGGAAAGTTAACCTTGAAAACCATTAAGGAATGAAATATGAAAAAAATAATTAGATATTGTGTTTTTACTTAAAATTCTATTTTTGGCACATACAACTCATAAATACAGTTTTTTTTATGCTCTTTTGATTGCTATTTTTACTTCCCAAAATGTTGTATAGAGTTTATTTTCAACTATCAGTTGGAAAATTGGGGGGAAAAATTATTACTTTTCAAGTTTTTGACAAAATTAAGTGAATATATAGTTTAACTTTTAATGCAACATGTAATCGAGATTCTTATAAAAAATACAAACTGAACAATTTCATGTTTGCATTTTTATATTCTAGATATATTTTTAACTGAAACAGAATTCGAATAGCGAGAGCAGGGTAAGTAAGGATTATAACAATAACATAATATTAAAAAATAATACTTCAAACTTTTTAAATTACTTATTTCAACTCTAAAATATTTAGAAAATATGTTAATAATAAGGATAAAGCAAAATACGACTATCCACTAGCGATATCACTAAAAGAAATGACTGAGGAACATATATGAAAAAAATTAAAAAAGAAGTAAGATACTTCGGAAGAGTTCACATATATATTTTAGAAATCCAAACGATTAAAAAACTTAAAATACATGCTCTATATTTGGTATTGATAATAAAATATATACGACGAATTCTTTTTATATGAGTTTTTTCCACTGTTAGATTTTCCTCATATATAACATATACTCATTATGAAAAGATGGATGGATTTTCGAATTATCATCTCAACTAAATAAAAGTAGTACCATGGTTAATTTTCAAAAAGAACTAAATTATTGCATGTGTATTAATGGATCAATTAATAAGCACTGAATAACTTCTAATATTAATTTTTCAAGCAAATGGAATAGTAATACTATGTGATGACTTCTGAACCTGTAAGAGTATATATAGCTCTGCGATTGCTGATTATAATTGCTGATATTTATTGCATAATGGACTAAATTCATGACGGTCACGTGATAATATAAACACCTGTTCTACATTGAATTCAAAAGGGACAATAAACTAGCTTGTACTTTTTATTCTATTTGTAAAACTTAGGTAAAATTTCAAATTGCATAGTTGGGTAAAGATGCTGAAGAGTTATAAATAGACATTTCTGCAAAAAGATTTTAAAATTAAAGAAAAAAAGTCTTATTTTATACATGTACTTTTAAATAAAGTGACACATATTAATTTTTTTAAAAAAAAAGCTTCTGTAAAAAGCGTTATTTGGCAACAACGAAGTGCATGAACTGATTTGCTGAAAATAGATAATTGTATTTATCGTGACTGACGTCACAATTGTTTTTGAACTTGATTGGCTAAAAAAACGTGGTTTAAAATTATCATGTGATTATGACGTCACATGAATTTAGTCCATTGGCGTAGTGTTATTTGATACATAAATACCACAATTTGTTTGATATTATTTACTTGTTCTCTTCTTCTCTGCTGATATTATTAGCCAGTAATACTTTTATCATATTTTGTACTTCGAGTTTGAATACATAGGCAAACTAACAGCACACTGCAATATAAAAAATTTCCTCGGTATAATTTATTAGTTAATTGTAATATACAAAACATACCTTACACATTTTATGCACTTTTCTGTGAATTTTTACTTTCAACTTTTTTTCTTTTTACCTTTAAATTTTATCTTCTTACTTACCTTAATTTCTTTTTACACTATTTTTAAGTAACATTTAAACTTATTCTTCACTTTTTTTAATTGTTATAACACTTGTGACGGAACTATACGTGGCTCTCACTAATAACTTGGGGACTCTTTTAGAGAAATATTTTTCTCATTCAACTTTTACCGAAAGTAAGAAAACGAGATTATGGAAATTAAGTTTATTATATAAATTCTGTATTCGCGAGTTTTAAGAGTTAGTGAGTGGAGGATCGTGAGTTATTGCAGTGTGGATCTAAGTTTATAAAAGTGTGTATTGAAGAGTTTCCAATGAGGATCAATCGGATCGGATTTGATCCCGTCAAGTATAAGTGTTCAATGCCTCAACAGTAGGACTTCGACTTTACAAGAGTACAGGTTTTGTAAGCATTATTTAAATAGAAGTTTGAGGATAACTTGTAGGTGCGGCGGAGTTGAAATTGAGCTTGTATAAGTTATCGCAGAAATCAGTTGAGGGTCCGCAAATATTATTCCCAGGCTATCTGGTCTCACCTTCGCGCTCTTAGTATTAATCAACAATCTTGATTGGATTATTATTATTGTGCTTGCTTGATATTTTGGGACAGTAAAATAATTTGAGTGAATCATGTCGACTGATCATTCAGTTCTCCCCACACATCTAGCCGGGTCCGTGAGAAGAGAAGGGGGATTAGAAGGAAGTAGGCATACCCGAACATTATACACTTAAAATGTTCAGTGCATAAACCACTAAAGTGATTGTGGAATCTTAGGTAAATGTTTGTTAGTTCATTAATATTTTTATATTTTCACTGTTAGTTTTCAACTTTTCATAAAATAATCTCACAATTTTTGCGACCAAAAAATTTATAATAAACATGAAAATTCAATAACATTTTAGACAAGAAAGTGGCAGTTACAAAGAACTTTACCTTATCTCTTTTCAGTTTCAATACAAACCAACACCCTTATTTTGGGGGACTCCCTGGAGTTTTAATTTGGGTGTGGCTCTTAATGTATTTCTTTAAGAAACCGCAGCAAAGATTAAAAATTAAAAGATAAACTGAAAACACGTAATTAAATGGACTCATGGAAAGTAGCAAGTTTCAACGGTGATAACCCATTTTTTGAAATTTTCTCAACTGAATATTAGATTGTGTAGGGATAACACCCTAACGTGAAATTCGGTTTCCTCCATCCTGAGTTTAGGTAATTTTATTGATTAATGGTTTCTAGCGAAACATAATTCCACTACTTGTTCTTTTTCGGTGTGAAGTAGAACTGAAAAAAATTTTTATCGAATACAAATAATTTAGCTTGAGGTATTTTCACTGATATACTCGTGAACTCTTGTCTGGTACCCAATTAAGAATAGAGTTATTTATTTTGTAATTGGTATATAGTTAAGTTCCTCTAAAGTTCTTATTTCCATCAAAACGGTACCGACTTTTTAGAGTATCCAATTACTTGCGAAATACATTTTTTCAAAAATTTGTGATCAGAAGACTTTTTTCAGGTTTCTAGATTTATTTAGTAAATTATATAAAAAAAAGTCAAAACTGGCAGAGAAATTTTTTTTCCTAGTATATGAATGAAAAAAATAAAAGAAAGTTTGTAGAAATTTATAAAAAATCAAATAATCACAGCCTTCACAGAGCAAAAAGTTTATGGGCGCTTTTTCAGTTTTTCAAGAGATATTTAAATTTTTAAAACTTAGTTTCACGCTTAGCTTAGTCACTAAATGAAATCGCTCATTAAAAAACCTTTGTAGTATTTGTATAAGGGATCGTGAATTTATAGTAGTAATGCAATGACTTTTTTTAAAAAAAAAAGTATAATTCAAAACAGTTCTAATACTAAGCAAAACGTACACAAAAAATTTTCGTAAAAAATCTTAATAACTTTTTCAGAAATCCCTAACTCTTTCAAATTTTCTCCAGAGAAATGCATTTTTCATAAAACGCGTTTTAAAATCGTTAATTGATACTAAATGTGACATCTGTTCTTATAAAAAAAATTGTAATTTTGTACGAGAAAATAAAAAAGATTGATTCTATTAAAAATCTAATAAAATTGGCTATAATGTTTGTAATTTTGAATAAATCAATGCTTTTAAGGAATCCAGATAAATTAAAATGGGAAACACGTTTTTATTGAGAAGACCCAATTAGTTTATTGGTACCTGATATGCACGTAAGTGTTTTTTTTTTTTTATCCTTCTAATTTTCTAAGGAAACAAATTTCCAAAAGTGAAGTTTAAATAAAACCATCTTATGAAATAATGCGCTAGAAAACGTCTACATCATTCGTCTATGAAAAAACAATATAAAAAAACATTAAAGATCTTGATACTTTCTTTTGCTTAAAAAGTTTACCTTTTTCAATAAATTTTATTTCATCATGCATGGAAATAACTTTGGAATTATCTTCGGGGCTCTTTTCCCCAAAGGAATAAATGTAAATGTACGACTTATACCCATGCCTTATAGTAATCTATGGAATATACGAATTATTTGATATTTATTGAATTTTAATTAAAAAAATATTTGACTACAAGTTTTTTGATATGGAAATCTTAGAGCTTCTTCTAAATTTTGGATAAAAATAAAAGTGTAAAGAATAATTTTCCATTCTTAAAATGTTATCTTGGAGAAATCAACATTCTTAAATTAATATCTTAAAGATCGTGATTTCTCAGCTCTCAATCAACAAGAAAAAAAAGGGTTATCTTTGAAAAAAAGCATCTTAAACACCATCAAATTACACGTCAGACTTAAAGCTGATTTTCTTTTGATATAAAGTTTAACATTTAACAGTCTTACACAAATAAAGGAAAGGTATCAAAAGTAAAGCCGATAGTTTCTGATGCCTAATCCCTTTAAAATTTTTATTATGTCTTCAATTATTATTTTGCGTACCGAACGGATGTAAACAATCCTCTGGATTTGACAAGTAAACAAGTAACAGCAGGTTATTCAAGCTTCTGACACAACCTTGTAGCAAATTCTAAATACAATTTGACTTTCTCATCCGAAACCAACTCTTACGCATTGCGTCATACCATCAAAAAGCGGTAATGACAAAGGTAAACTGAACACAACTAATGGTCAGGTAAAGAAAATGATCTAAACCAAGGACAAACATAACATCTACATAGCGTGAATACTAATCTCTTAGCAGTGATCTTTTTCGCAGAATGACTATCATTATAAAAAAAAATTGTAGAATTTTTTCGAATTATTAAGGCTACGACCTTGAACACCTTTTCTGATCTAAGAAGTGATAAAAAAATTCTTTTGTGTTAGCACTTTTTTCTTTATGAAAAGGCAGGTAATAACGGTACAGCCCTCTATGTTACTGGGTATTTACTCTTGGATTTACGACTACTTGTTTTATGGATTCCAACCCCTTTGCGAAAACTTCATTAGTAAGGAATTATATTCATATACGTGCCAATATGCGTGTGAAGCCTAATAATTTATAATACGGTTAAGTTCTATTCTCTCTTAATTTTTCTTTTAAATCTTAACTATTTTTATAAAATTGCTGATCGTGTAAAACAAAGATTACTTAATTAGAAATTTTGCTAACTTTTGAATATTTCATTGATATCTGTATATCCATGAACAAAAATTTTACTTATTCAGAAAAGTTACGCGCACATATATCAAATTTAAATGCCTAAATCACTAAGGTCTAGGATATTGTTCTTTCTGTATGTAAATGCGTCCTACAAACTTTTAATTTTTAAAATATTTTCTAAATAAGAAAATAAACAATGATTTTTTTTTACAATTTGTAAAGTGTATTAATTTGTAAGTGCAATTAAAGAGTAATTAATTTTATTTGCTTATACATTTACAATAATTGCAAGAAAAAATTCTAATAAGTATGCTATGTTTATTTACAATATGAAACAGAGCTTTTTTTTTTAACCTTTTTGTTTACAATCTTAACGCAAAACTGAAGAGTGTAAAACAAAAAAGTAGCTTTCCTCCAGTAATGATGGTGTTAAAAGGAACCAAGCATTTTTGTCCATGAGTACGTTAACTGCAGCAATTTCATGAATTTAAAATATTTTTCATAGTTAATTTGAGCGAAAAATCATTCTGTTTTTGAATAGATATTTTTCTAGCTTTTCCCTATTAATTCAGTCAGTGAACACAATTATACTTTACAAGACTTAGTTATGCCCATCGCATATCACCATAACTGCTTTACGTGGCCGCGGTAGCCAAGTGGTCTAAGTATCGGATCATGGCTAGCGTGTCATGAGTTCGATCCCAGTACCACTGAAGACCCGCCGTATAGGAAAGCGATGCCCGTTAAATCTGTCGAGAGCTCAAACGTCCTCCTATTGGTGTGGTATGGTAGTTAGGAGAGGGGGGTACCAGCTCAGGTGTCGTCCGCGTCACTTGACCATGGTTCAAAATTACGCGGACCATCGCCAAAAGCCCTCGTATAGCAGAACAGTGCGACGTTAATATTCACTCACTCACTCACTCTGTTTAACAATATAAAATCTCATTATTTTATACGTTAATTCAACGATTACAAAACTTAATTATCAGTGTTAAAAATAGGAAATTAATAAATCTTAAAAATAATTTTTCCTTTCAATTATATTTCTGTCACATGGATCTTTGATTATCATACAGGTCATTGAAACCACAACTCTCATGGTCAAATAAATAATAAGCTTAAATATATTTATTCAGAAATCAATTTCAAAATCAATGACTTTCAATACTTACAGAACTTGTAAAATACTAAAATAAGCAAGTCACATTTTACGGAAATTTATATTCAGTCCAAAGAAGAGTTGAACAAAATGAACCTCAACATCTGTATAAATAATATACTGATAAAAAAGGAAAAAGAAAGTTAATTTTATATAATGAAATCTATTGTACATCAGATTGTTAATTATTGAAAAGAGAGCAGCAAAGAGATGTTATTTTAAGTTTTTCCCCCGAGTATCTTCAGTTTATAGTATCGTAATGATTTAAGAAACTGTAAATTAGATATAAAGAACAGTGATTTTCCAGGCTCATCATAGGCTAAACAATTGTGATTAAAATAATTACATACTTTCAATTTTAGTTCTATACGATAAATTTAGAACACGCATTTTTCTGTGCGTATTGGATTCAAAGAAGACATTCATTTTGCTGAAACGAACACGAACCATAATACGCTGGTGTTTTCTCTTGAAAGCAATTTCTTTTTAAATACAATGTAACGAAGAAAACTTCCTCGTTTTTATAAATGTAATATAACACATTTTGCCACCACATTACCTATTAGAAGGTGTTAACTGAAGCATGTGTAACTTCACACAAACAACTGGAAAGCAACTTAAAAGACATGAAACTTGTCAGGAAAAGAAGTTTCAAACGTGACTGAAGTGCCGGAAAAATCTGCCCGTGGCACGACCTTATTTACTTCAGCTACTGAATGAAAAATAAAGTCAAAATTAAAGCTGGACGTCGTGCGAAGTTTCGCCTACTTATTGTAAACTAAAATAAGAATAGAGCTGATTTGAGGCGTGTAGAAAACATAAAAGCAGTGTACAGAATACCCTGCCAAAAGTTCAGCGAGCAGGAACTATTTCTGAATTTTTTTTTCTTCATTTTTAAGAAAAAGACAACATTCAACCGGCAAGAATTAAAAAAAAGAGGTGCAAGTTTTCTTTGAAAATATTTTGGTGTAATTATAGATGCATAATTAATATCTTCAAACCAACTAAGTCACGATCCGCTTTTTCAACAAATAGTAATTAATTTTATTCGAAAAATCCTTACATATACATACTTGTTGTTATACGAAACTTAACCATCAAATATTAGAAAAGTTATATGAAATTTGAAAAACTGGAAAAAAGATAAAAATAAAAGGTAAATTGATTTCTTAAAATTTACATAAGCAAGGATTTAAAAAAGGAATAAGAATGCAGAATCAAAAGAAAAAATGCTAATTATTTATACTTGAAGCGTTTTAATATTCATCCGCTATTTTTTGTTTTTTAAAGTATTATTTAATTACAGGGGGGAAAAGTAGCTTCAAATAATATAAAAAAGTTGGAAATAATATTTCAGAAATTTTTAGTTATCCATAGGCTGATTCATTATAATATGCGGCAGGTATTATTTATACTCATCTAAAAGTAAAAAAACTTCAGAAATGGAAGGCAAAAAATTATTTGAATTATAGATTCCTATAATTCTGTATTCATGAAGTTTTCGTTATGTAATGTAACACAACTTTTTTTTTACAAATAATTAATTTGAACTTTAAATTTTTTTTTAATTTTTTTTTTTTATTTTTACCCTTATTTTTTTGAAAACAAAATTCTTGTTCGTAAAGTAATCTAGAAATTTAAGCAATTAAGAATAAATAAAACAAAATCTGTGATTTTTACAAAACAAAATAAAATCATTTTAAAGTCAACAAATACTAAAAACAAAGTTCAAACGAAACAAAATATGCCGAAAAAGTAAACTTTTAAATAGTATTTCCTTTTAAACATACATCTGCATCAATATTCGCAAAGAATATGAATGAAGAAAAATAAACAAAGATTATAATTAAATTTGATTTACACTAAATCACATTATCTTAACCTATCACAGCCATGATATCGATTACTGTAAACCAAGTCACGCAATTCAATGCTTAACCATACAATATTTACTTGATCGCATTAGTTTCGGAAATCAACGTCTCGGTTAATGGCATAATACTTGTCTTTCACCAAAACGCTTTATCTTAAGATCACCTGATACAAATAACATATAATCTGCGAGTGACCCATCTGATTTCTGTCTGTCCATACAGCGCATACAATAGTCTTCCCATGGATTCAAAGATAAAAATCAATGAGAAAGCAGTAGAACTTTGCATAATGATAGCTTAAATTACAAATACTTTCTTTAAAAATCATTCGGTACTTTGAACAACGAATTAAAAGACCTTAGTGCATCCAAGTGGAATTCTTGAAATGCTTTTATATTCCTCTACCATTCGAAACAAAACCAAAATTTATAAATAAAGATAAGTTTTTTTATGAAGTTACTCATTCCAAAAACTCCATATGGACTCCTAAAGATATTCTTGCACCTTATGAAGTTTTTTTAATGAACTCTTCTTTAAATATTTTATATTTACCAAACATTCATTACTTTTCATATGTGTTCATAAGGCTTGTGACTCACCACCAATAAATCTCAAGAAAGCCGATAATAAACAAAGACCTTCAGATTTGTGAAGTTTTTTCGCACTAGCAAATACTCGGGAAGGTACTCTATACATATTTAACTATAAACAATCAATTTAGACTAGGAGTGCACAGACTCGATAGGTGTAAGCCCAAAGGGTAATCTTAGAGCAGTTAAAAGGGCTGCATAAGTTTCTAGGATTTATTGGAAACTTCCCGAAATGAAAGATATCTATCAAATATTATTTATTTCATGTATACTTTTTTTAATTATTGTCTTAAAAATATAAAGCGAAATAAATTGGAAATTCAACTGAATTATATTGAATCCATTAATGTTTTGATTTCTGTAGAAGAAACATTATAATAAATCTAATTTTTATATAGGTAAAGCTGTTCCGATTTTTTTATTTCTTAACATTCAGAAGGAAAATGTTTCTTCACAAATGTGTTGGGCTCGAAGTAAATTGTTTGACTGCGATTTACAATTATTTTCATCAACACAAAAGTTCAAAAGAGCTTCGTGAACTCTCAATACTCTACAAATTGATGAGTGCCGTCTATTTCAAGGGTACTTCAGACTAAAATTGCCAAAGAAAACGACATTTTAATATACCAAGCACTGGCCTAAAGTAAAGTTTCTGGGTCTGGAAGAATTCAGCATTGTCATTACACTCAATGTGCATATTTCTGTAATTTGCATTAAATTTTTTTTTTTTTTTTTTTGCATTTCATGAACACCTGACTTTTAATTTGTTTGTAATAAAGTTACTGAAAAGGAAAAGACATAAAAAATTGGTTCATTTCAATTTAAATCTTTAATATCATGATTAGTGCATAGAATTAAAAAACACTTGTAAAGCAGAAATTGTCGTGATTAAGAGCGAAAACACAAACACACACACAGTAGGTACTATTTGGCTTGCAGATCTCTATAAACGATAATTTTTGACATGGCACTCAAAAACGCTTGAATAAAAGTGGCTTATTGCTAGTTCTTGATAATTTGATGAATTATTATTGAACACATTGTGGAGAATATTGGGAAGCAGTAGCAGTTGGCAGTAACATTTGGCGATTTATCGTCTGAGACCAACTAACCAAGCAGTACCAGTAACTGCTAACGATTTAACTATTTAAACCGGTGGGGGAAAAATTTCATAACTTCCAATGCGAAACAATAGCACAACTAATATTAAACTCTTTGGATTTTTCTTCTATCTGATAGATAGTTTTCTTTATACGAGACGAAGTACTACTTTTAAGAGAGAAAATTGTTCACATGACAAACTCATTGTAATCTTTCAAGAGTCTACAAAAAACAGTGTCTAGAGATGTTCTTAATAAGAAATTTATAAATATGTTTGATTCATAGCTCTCTAAAGTGTTTATTTGAATGTGATTCGTTTCAAGGGTCCTTTCTTAATTTTTAGTAGCAGTTTATTTTTGGCATTTTGAATTATATCACATCTCAGTTAACTTTCTTGTTCTTATAAAAAAATCATAACATGAACGAGACTATTCACAGAGATTAAAGAGATTTTTTTAAATTTATTTTTGCCAGCTATTTAAATAAAAGAGGAAATTTATATTTTGAAAGTGGAAACCAGTACATGACTGCGCTTCGAATTTGAGTCACAATTTTCAAAGTATAGATGAGACGGGGAAAAATCTTTCGACAAATATTTTTTTTTTTTTAAATTTTTTAATTGTTTTGTTAAAAAAAAATAGTTGCTCGCAGGTTACAGGGTGACGTCAGATGAACTAGTTTTCTCCCCCTTTACAGCAACATCAATTTGAAAAAAAAAAGAAAAGAAGGTAAAATACTATTTCTGAAAAGAATTTTCCCCATCTCTCATTGGTCGACCTGTTTAAAACAAAAGATTACATCGCAGGGCGTCATATTCTTAAAGGGAAAAAAAGGTATGGAAACGCGTGACTCAGTACTTTCCGCCTCCACCTATTCAAAAAACCACCTGATGGAGAAAAACAGGCGCCACGCGACTGACACGCGTTCTTTAACTCTCAGAAATAAACCCCACAGATCACCAAAAGAATATAGAGGGGGGGGGGGATAAATACTAAAGTCACAACCTGAAAACATTTTCCGTCACGACTAGGACTTTTATTTCAATTCCCCAACGAATTATAATGAAAATATCTTTGAGAACTAGTTATTACAAATCCATTTACTGGCGTTTTGACTTAAGTGGGACAAAATCTCCCTTTCGGAACTATGGCTTTGTGGGAGGAAGACATATTTTTCGCTAATGATTGGCTTTGTTGCAAAATACTTTCTTTTATTCATATCAATTAATAAGAAAAAAAGTAAAATAATCATCAGAGTTTCAATTATATTAATCAAAATATTCTAAACGTTATAAATATTCATGGATAATGGGAATGCTTTACTTTAAGAATGCAAATAAAAAATGACATACATTGCATTTGAAATTCATGAAAGTCAAGCTGAGCCACATATCCATTAAAATTGAGTCATATCCTCAGCGAAGGAATATCAGCCTTAATAAATATAATTAATAATCAGCCTTAAAATATAATTAATTTAAAATAACAGTTGGGTTAAATTTAAATCATTTCAGAGGAATGCATTTCGCAAAAACAGAAAAGAAACTATTTACAATTGAATGATGAAAATTCAGAAGCTACTAATTATTTATTTATAAACTTTTAATTTTGATTTTTTTATACTCTGCGAAAGAAAATCATAAAGATTATATATACGTAGAAAAAAAGCTATTCATTCATCTTGAGATCTCAGGAATTGCAAGACTTACAAAATTGAAAGGAGTAAAGCATGTTTCTTTTGTTGAGTAAAGATCAGATAAGAATGAGTTTTGTGGCCAAAGACTTTTTCGGGGGTTGTGGGGGAATTATAGAATAAAAGATTCCTTTTTTTGACCTATTAGACCTAGAGAAAATTTAACAAACATGTTACTGACGTTGATTAGATACATAAAACCTACAAATTTTAAATTTGGAGAGCATGTTTCTTTTGTTCTGTTGAGATCTGCCAAAAAAGAGTTTTGAGGAAATATTCTCCCAAGAAAAGGTGAAGAAATTGCAGGGGGCGTAAAAGATAAATATACTTCAGTCTCAGAAACTCAAGTTCAGACACTTTAAAATCAAGAGACAAAAGTTATAAGAATATTTTTAAGTACAATCGAAAGCTTAATGCAAGTATTTAGATATTTAACTTAAAAACAAAGTATAGTCATACAACATCATGACATACTCAGAAAAGTAGTTGGGTATAACGGCTGGTAATTTGATATAATAATTCATAAACATACGGGCATTTGTAATGTTTGTGAACTAGTACGTGTGAATATTGTTTACATGAAATGATTCCTAAATTTTAATTGTACATTCTAACTTGACTGAAGAATCGAATTGATGTAAGTACTATAACAATTTCCTCCCAAGTCCTGCTGATTGCCTCATCGTGGCTGGAGGGTGTTCCTGTGCGGAATGGGGGAAGTACGTTGGGAGTTCACTCCTGGCAGGGTCAGCCTAGACGTGTAGGCCATTCCATTATGCCCAGCTAAAATCAGCAGGCATTGGAGACAAGACAGACTTCTACCATTTGGTACTTCGATCCTTGGATCAATAGAAGCTGCGCATTTCCTCCTTCATATGAACTCGTTGACTCTCAATTTAGATGCTGCATCGTCCGTCGCGCATACAAATCAGGGACGCGTTCGAGGCTTAGGAAGAGGGCCTCGTTCGCAAAGTAAACTACAGTCTCCTCAAGCTTTGAAAATTCTACAATGTAACATCAATTGTTTTTCTACTTTAGTTACTAGAACTAAACTTGACCAACTCTTAGAAACAGCAGATTTAAACAAAGTTCAAATAATTGCTACACAAGAGACAAAATTATAGAAAACTGCAGCTGTTAAAGTAAGAGCTTTATAACATCTTTAGGGCAGACAGACCCTCCAGAGGAAGGGGAGGCCTAGCATTTTTCATTATGGATGTAAAATATCAGGTTATTGATATTTCCCTAGATCAAACATTTGATCTAGAAAATCAAGGCGTCAAGATATTCTGGAGAGGAAAGCCGTTACATATGCTCTCATTGTTTACTTTCTTCCGAACCAAAATCATCTACACACTAATTTGTCTAACTTCATGGATAAAAACACAATCATTCTGGGGGACTTGAATGCTAAACATACCACACGGATCCCCTTCTTGTGCTGGACGTTTCTAGAGTCAACAATTTAATTGATCTTGTCTGACTTCGTCAGACCCTGAAGGAATATCAACAACAAAAACACTATAACAATTAACCTAAATAGCTTTTTATTCATCTTAAGCAAAAAAGAAATAAGTTTTTTGAGTTTGTGAGTCTTAAATTTTTAGAATTCTATTTGTTTATCTGATATTACAAAATATTAATAAAGTTTAAATATTTGGAATTTAAAATATTTTTGTCAAATTTCATCAAGCAAACAAACGAGATCAAGCAAGGTTTAATGCATATGAAATAAACATACGAGTACTTCTTCCTCATAAACAGTTAAACAAAAGTCAAAAAATATTTTGAATATGAAAATAAATTTGAAGGAAATATTTTATACATTTTAATACTTTTCAGACATGTTAAGCAAAAAATTCTTAAGAAAATGTAGTTGAGATCTTCCGGGTTTTATTATTCTTTTCTACTGAAATATCTTCATTTTCACAGAAAATTTTCAATTCACCGACAAAAATTAAAAATGCTGGAAAATGATAAAAAAGACGGAAAAAGGCATGGCAACAGAATATTGATTTCTTGTATGATGAATACTGTCTGGCAAACAGATTCTTATCAAATTGTATGAATAATAATGATGTGATTCTACAAACAAAAGACTGGCTTATTATTTCCAAAAAATTTCCTTAGATACATTTATTATTATTGCTGCTGTTGCAAAGGGGTTTATCAAATATGTGTAAAATTTTAAGAGAAAATTTAGTAGATGTATAAAAAGGAAGGCGCAAATAGTTAATTGTGCTAGAGTAAGTTTTCACATGAATTTGGAAGATAGGACATCCTTAATAATTTTCTCATTTCTCATAGCAGCTTAATAAAACTAATCTCAGTGTTAATATCTCAAAGTAGAAAATTATTTAACAACTTTATATTCTTAATTGCTTTCGAACCAGATCATTACTTCCAAAAATATTAGGGAAAAATCAATTGAGGGCTGTATATCCTATTACTTTGTGGAATAAACCTGAATAATAATCAGATCACTAATTAAATATTATATAAAATAGCTCATTGCTACTTGAAGATAGTCTCTTTCTGATTGGAAATTAGATCTTGAATATATACTAAAAAATTAAAGAGATTTGCATAAGAATTCGCTAAAAATTTTGATGTAACACACAATTGTCTTTGCTTTCGAACCATAAATAATTCGAGCTGCCTAATAAGATTATTTTTTAAAATTAGGGAATAACATCTTTCAGATATGAATAACAGTATAATTTTTATATTTGGTTATGCCAAATATTTGATATACTTCGAGGCATTTTACCCTTGCTGTACTGAAATGTGCCTCTCTTTGTGTCCAAGAGAACAGCAAAAAAAGTATACCTCTTTTTGGTATGAAAATTTACAAAAACTTAAGAAAGACAGAAATGAAGCAAGAGAGTTAGGGCTCGCAACACCGAACTTACTGAGGACTGCATAGCTTTGCTCATAAAGCACGGGCTATTTTAAAGAGATCAATTATTGAAGCTAATCGTTTTTCACATAAAAGTTTTCTGGAAAAATTTGGCTTTAGAAGAGATGGTATAAAGGCTCATAAATTTTTATCCCAGTTGAACAATAAAAGAATTGTGTAAGAAATGAACCTATAAAGAAAGGTTCTAAAGAACTTTTTGCTGATAAAGACCTCTCAAGTGCCTTTTGCGGGCAGGAAACTTCAGACCTAATATTAAAATATTAAAAAGTGATCTGAAACCACCAAAGAACCCTAATTCATCAGATTTTCAACAACTTTTTGAATGATGACTTCAATTTAGAGTAGTTGAAGAATGGTATTATAACCTTGGTGAAGAGCAAGAGTGCAGGCCCTGGTGGAATCTTACCAGAGTTTCTTATAAATCTGGGAGACTTTGCAAAAAAGACTTTTTTGGCATTTATTAACAAGACGTGGAAAAATGGCTTGCCAAGTGCTTGGAGAAAAGCTATAATTGTACCAATTCTCAAACCTAACAAACCCTCCGAAAATATGGACAGCCCGTCAAATCTCTCTTACAAAAATTATGTGTAAGTTGTCTGAAATGATTGCTAACAGGTTACTGTAAGTCGGGGCTGGTCAACCTTTTTGGGAATAGTGCCACTGTCTGATTAAAAAAATTATGCGAGTCACTTCAAACTTTTCCAATAAACAAAAGAATATGAAAAGAGGAAAAAATGTTACTTTTTACTTATAGGCTTTTTTGGAATTTTTACTCAAACAGCATATTTTTTACACAAGTATAAATAGTGCGAATTTAAAAATAATATAATAAATAAGACAAAAGTAAGAACTTAACTTTATTGTTAAATTTTCTTTCTGTTTTAATCAGTTAGGTTAGGAAAAAATAAAAATGATTAACCAGAAAAATTTAATTCTAAACAATTATTAAACAGTCAGCACTTTCTTAATGTAGTTTTTCAATTTGTAGATTTTTTACTGAGTCATCTACATTAGGATTAGTTCTCGAAGATGTTAAAATCGGGTTATTTTAGGTGTGGATCAGTTTATCTTTCTTCTCCAAAATCGAGACAAAAAAAGTAAAAGTGTGTTCACAAAAGAAACTGTATGATCAATCAGGATTGGGAAAGAACAATCTTTTCCTTGTAATCTTAAATTGAAGTTATTTAAATGTCTTATAGTATAAGTAAGAAAAGCTAAATCTCAAAGCACATTTTCATTCTTGAGAAGCAAACACTAACCAGGGCAGTTTATTGTTTACTACCAGATATTTTAAAACACATTCCCTCAAATTCTAGAATCTTGCGAATGCACTTTCTTTGAAAAACCAACACACACAATAATTAAAGAGTGTTGTCTACATTGTAACTTTCTATTGTAATTTAATTAAGTGCATTTAAAATAAATTTTTAAGTTTTGTTTTGTCTGAGACAACCACCTTTCAATAAAACAGCAAAAAAATAGCATTTATTATTATCTTTTAAATTTTTTATCAAGTTTGCGTGTGCCAATCTTTCAACTCAGCCGTGCCACACTGTGGCACGCGTGCCTTAAGTTGTCCACCCTCTCTATATGTGCTAGACAAAATTGGAATAATTTCTTAAAGGCAAGCTGGTTTTCAAAGACATGGGTGCACTTCTGAACAAATTGTTCGCTTATCCCAAGAGATAAGGGATGGCTTTTAGAGAAAGCAAAGTACCCTTATTGTGTTTCTGGACTTTAAAAATGTCTTTGATAGAGTTTGGAGAGCTGGATTGCTTAAAGGCTGACTTCCTGTGGCATTTCTGGCAACCTATATAAATGGATTAAGAGTTCTTGACCAAAGATTTATTAGTGTTATGTATGGCTATACTTTGTCTGGCTTTAGGTAAACCAGTCAGGATTGGCCTCAGGGAGTAATTCTGAGCGCAATTCTTTTTAATCTAGTGATTAATGATTTGAAGATCTTATTTCGAAATTTTTTCCAGGTATAAATATTTTATTGTTTGCTGATGCCATGGTGATGAATGCTACAGGATCTGACATTTCTGGCTTGGAGGGTGTGCTTCAGTGTGCTTTACACGTTCTTTACATTTGATCTTACGAGAACAATATGCACGTTACTACGGATAAGACCCCTTTCACAATTGTTTTCTCTCAGTACTAAACACCATGGACATCCAACTTCATAATGATAAAAATGTTATATCTTGGACATTTGACACTGTTTATTTGAACATTCATTTAGACCCTGGACGGGCATTACGGCAATCGCGATCGACCTGTGGACCGCCAAGACATTTTGGGGTGACCGCCTAAAAATTTTACCAGTTAATAATTATATACGGAAAATTCAAGATTGGCTGACAGTACGCAGACTAAGCGCCTTCTACTGACTATAACTACAAAAACTAACTTTAGAAAAATATATTTTATTTCTTTAATGTATTTTGAATTGTTTCATAATAAATGTATCATTTGATATAATTATATTTGGGGCTATTATTATTAAGTTTGTATCGTGTTTTGCTTTAAACGCGGTTTTAAGTGTTGTTTTTTTTATTTTAGTTTTGTAGGTAAGTATATATTCCATACTCTTATTATTAAGTTATAATAACAACCTCCTTTCTTTACCTCATCACACCTACGACATTGGGCAGTAGCGTGCACAAGAATTTTTAAAGGGAAGGGGGTCGAGAGTTGAAGGCCTACCATTCTCGTATCATACCCCAATACGCAGCCAAACATTTTTTTTTATTGCTGGGAACAAAAAACAGCAAAAAATAAATTACTGAATAAATAATTAACATTAATAAATAAAAAAATTACTAATATCAAATATTTAATTACATTTTACATACTATATATATGGAACTATAATGAATCGGAAGAAAATGAAGGGTCCTAAGAGGGAGGCTCCGGCCCCATGGACCCCTCCCCCGCCTTTGTGTGCGCCATTGACACTGGGTGGACCGCAACTCCTTGAAAATATCAGAAGTAGCCCGCACCCTGGAAAAGTCTGCCCACCCCTGATTTAGACCCTAAATTAACATGGAAGAAACATATCGGCTCAACTGTTGGTAGAGGTTACTCAAGATCTAAGTTGCTGAAGCGTTTAGCTGATGTCACTTGGGGTTCTACTCAAGATGTTTTGTGTGCATCCTATAAGTGTTATGTCCGATCTGTAGTTGAATATGGAAATGAGGTTTTAATAACTGCCTGCGATTCTGTTAATAGGCTTAATCATTTCCAAACCAGCATGTTGCACTTAATTACTGGTGGGGCCAAATCAACCCCTATAGCTGCAATAGAACTCCAGACAGATTTTGAACCTTTGAGTGAAAGGAGACAAAGAAGCGCCCTAAACCTGGTTTAAAAGATCTTGAGAAAAAGGAACAATATTCTTAACTATTATAGACCCATAAATGAGAGATTAAAAACCCATAAGTTTTTCCTTTCAACTGTTTATGATCCTTATGACACTTTTACGATATTCCCGCAACCAACTGCCAAGTTTTCCCACGGGAATTTAACCCTATTATGTGCTAGGTGACGTTGGAGAGCCAGTTGGATCTTGTTTAGAATGTTGGTGAACAATTTTCTATACAAAGTGACTTAAAAAGTGCTTATCTTGCTACTTATACATTACAGATATTCTCTTGACAAATGGTTCCATGTATACACAGATGGTTCAACAGAAGATCTATTAAAAGTGCTGGTGCTGGAGTCTATTCAAATGCTTTCAGTATTAGTTATCCTGTTCTAAAGTATTGAGACAACTTTGATCGTGAAATAGCAATGATATAATTTGTGATCGATAAACTGAAAAGCTGTTCTGAACACAATATTGTTTTTTATCGATTCTCAAGCTGCTATTTTGTCTCTAATAAACTCAAGATATAATGAAAACACACTAGTTTATTACTATAGAATGAGGTTAATTAAACTTGGGAAGTCTAAAGAAGGTATTGCCCTCCAGTAGATTCTTAGCCACTGTATTATTTCTAAAAATGAGGAAAGCAGAGATAGGCTTGCTAAAGTGGTATCTCTCATGTCCCAACCTGACTCTCCTTTGCCTCTGCGTAACATCAGAAGAATCATTTACAGTAAGCTGTAAATAAATGATGATGTAGCTTCAGGTGAAATATCTTGCCTAACAAAAGTGGTAGAATCCCCAGTTCTCTGCCTCGAGCTGTTGGAGTTGCGTGCTTTTGTTTATTTACTGAACATGATTATGTGCTGAGGCATTTACATTGCTTTAGAATAAAGGATGTGACGGACCTGTAAGCGACCTTCACACTAATCCTCTTAGGGAAACTTTGGGCTAGTATTCGCGTTAATCCATTGTCATCCCTCAAGAAGAAACCCTGCTATGGAGATTAGTTTGACTATATAAAGTCAAGGTTTTGTAATTGTGCGATAGAAGGGGCGGAGAAACTGTTGTGGACTTACGAGGTGAGATATAATACATTTTCACAACTTGAGTTAAGAACGGAGTTTGCCACTATACTAAATTAGTGGATTGGGAATTTGTAGTCTGAGTTAGATTAGGTTAAATTAAACTGATTGCTTTCGCTTGTTCACTTAGGGTTTATTACTTTCTTTATATCACTCCTAGGACATCCTTTTGTAGTTTAATTTATGGTTGATTAGCCTGCTTGAATGATAACAAAATAATTATTATGGAAGTTTCTGATCATGCTTTGTCCCCCCCCACACACCCTTAGGTAGACAGGACGGTGAGGGAGCGACTTTAACGGGAAGTCGCTCACAAGGATTTGGCTTGTTGCCCTCTGTGCTACTAGGGTGAAATGGATGGTGACCACCTCAGACACTGCCCTGCTGTTTTGAAGTTTTTTGTAAGCAACTCTCGTGGGCAAATTTTAATTCTTTTCGTGTATTGGGCTGCTCGTCGACTAATGGCAGAGATGCCGAAAATGGACGTAGGATAAAAAAAAACTTCTTATGATTTTTAATAGATTTGTAAAATTCATGAACGACATTTAGGGTTTACTTATTTTTGATTACTACATATTAGATAGAAATTTGTGGCTACGTTACGCAAAGTTAAAACATTAACTTGCGAATGATAATTTTAAATTGTATCCAAACGGATAAACTTTGTTATTATTCATCAGTTTTTTTCAAAAACAAATGGACAAACACTTGAACAAAGCTATATAACTTCTTTTAGTTGAATGCACAATTATTTCAAAATATAACCACAAATATTTAGAAATTAAAATAAAATTTCTCAAGAATTTATTCGATCTCCTTACCATTATTTTTTGGGTTTAAGTTTCTTTCATTGGAAAATCCCAGAAAAAAATTATAGACTTACAAAATAAGAAAAATACAAATATGAAAAGTTTACAAAATATGAAAAGTTTACACTTGCATTTATTTCGCATAAAAATGTGTATGGAATGGAAGTCAATATACATCATAGATAAAAATTGATTTTGGTAGAGAAAGTAACAGTTTCATTGAATTTTCTACAATATTTTTAAACAGGAATTTTCCGCCTCATATTGCATGACTTTGCCAATGACTAAAACTTTCTTATTCCTTTATTTGATAGCATGATACTTCAAAGCTCTTTTATTCACAATCTGTTGATTTTTCTTAATTAGTTTCAAATTTTTACTATGTGTAAACTAAATTCTAAAAATAATCTAATTTCATCAAGGTTTCTACTTTAAGAAACTCGATTGGAAATTTATCCAAATCAAAACAAGTAGTACACAATATCCTGAAAAATTTTTAACGCACATATATCATTTCAACTGTAAAGTTAATGATTTTCCTAAGCCTAAGAGACTCCAACACTAATTTACTTTTACCTGAAAGTTACAATGAAGTACTCAAACCAACAGTGCATACTATTTCAAAAAAGAAACTCAAGACTCTTCCTTAAACGAAATACATCGGATGACTTCACTTGGTTCAAACCGGTTGAAAGGTTCTTGATTTTTTTTTTGTTCAAAATAATATTGAGAACTGATCAATTAAAAGAAATACGAAAGCGTTATCCACACCAGGTTAGAAACGAGGTACCCCTAATCCCACACTTGGGTGTTAACTGAGTTATAAATGAAACGGAAATCTAACTGAAAAGCTAATTTCATTTGAGATTTTTAAAGTAAAAAGAAAAAATTTTGTGATTCATTGCTTACAGTTCTACCTTTACTCACATAAATTTCGTCAAGCTCGATTAACACGACAATACGAGATTCGGCAATTTCCAGTTTTTATTTTCCACTTGTTTTCGATTTTAGAGGGGAAAAAAACATATCTTCATGAGATCGAGTTGATGTAAGTTCAAAAGAGTACCACGAATTATTTTTTTGTCATAAAGCACTGCTTGACAATAAATTACAAAAAGAATGCGATAATAACTATTAAAATTGAACCCAAATTTAAAAATCAGACAAAGCCGAAATAAGGTCACATGGTGATGTTTAGCAAAAATTCGCCTGTTATTTATTTATTCATATTTCTTAAAAAGAAAAAAAAAAGATAATCACTTAGAAGGGAGCAATGTGTATTCTTACAAAACAAAGCCCCTGTTCACAAAATTTTCTGTGGAAATTGGAATCAAATAAATTATGGTAAAAATCACATAACTATGCATTCGTTCAAAGATTTCATTCTTTCAACAACTAGTATAAATACGTTCCTAATTACCAAAGACTAATGTAAATACACAACATTTACTGTAAATATTAAATTTTGTGTTATTACTAAGCGAAATATGACACAGATATAAGTAAAATAATTTAGAGAGTCGCAAAAAGTATTCAAAAAACTGTTTACTTAAGAGAAACCATGTTAGCTTTTTAATGCATTCGACATTTTGTTTACAATTACAGAGATTTTAATTCCATACTTTAAAATTGCTGTAAATTTAAAACTAGACCAAAAGAAAAAAAAATCATTTGCTTCGTACAAACAGCAGAAATAATGAAACTCACAAAAATATTCTTAGCTAATAAACTAAAATCTCAATTCAAAAAAAAAATTTTGCTTATTTTAGATAACTTCTCAAAATTTGTAATTTTAATAAGTACTCATAGACGCAAATCTTGAAAAATTTATTACTCAATCCGGAAGCAAATCTATTTATGCTGTTGTTGAAACTTTTTTTATTAACATTTTAGAATACCAGCTAAAATACTTCTGTATTTACTTAATTAACATGGCATTGTCTTAAAAAATATCGAGGTTTAAAAAGTGAAATAAATTGAATACTTAATCTCAAAACAAAAATAAATTCAATTCATAAAACGGTTGTTTTCAGGATTTTGTTAAGTATTAGATATTTAAGCGCTGATCCTAAACAAAAAGTTTGCATGATTTTTTCCAAAACAATATCATCAAAACTAATGCATAAGGAAGTTCAGTTCTTATATATGTCCTATGACCACCATAAATCTTTAAAGTTTTACGGTATGTAATGAAGATATATATATATATATATATATTAATGTATACATTAATGTGTATATTAATGTATATATACACATTAAGTTTGACTATTTCAAAATTTCACATCACATTTTGAATAACAGATATTAAATGAGTCATTCAATAATAAAAAAAAACGATTATATTACCAGTAATATATATCACTTCAAAATACGAAACGAAAATATAAAGTTCCAAACAGAAAGAAATAGAAAATATCAATTGTTGTATAATGATAATTTAGTATGAAATTATTTATTTATCATAAGTATTTAAAAATGGAAATATGATAATATTTAATCTGCATTTAGAATTTGAATTTGTTTTACAGTGAAAAATAATGGATATAAGTTTTACGTATTATACACTTAAAAATCTCGATTCAAATCCAAAATCAGTGAGTTTGCATATGAGGAAGTAATGCATCAATTCATATAATTTAAATAATATTTTAATAAAACCATTCATTTGTATTTTGTTGAAATGAGAACACACACACACATTCTATTCCCACTTTTCTTTGTTTTTAAATAAATATCGAATTTCGATATCTTGATTTAAAAGAAATGGATGAGCAGTTCAGGAATGAAAAGTACTTTAATTCTATGAATTATTCACTTGAATAAACGAGAATTTATTTATCATTAATAATATCACTTTGCCTTTTGTATTCGCAAATATTACTAATGAATGCATACTGGTTACAGTTATAGATAATATTCTAGATCAGTAGATCTTAAACTGTGATCTGTGGGCCTCGAGGGGTTTTGGCGTTTTTCTAGGGGGTTCCGAGAAGGTCTCAGATTTAATGCTAATATTTCCCTCTTTTGCAGATACTGAAAGACGTGGAAAAATTGAAATATGTGCCATTCTAGACTAGAACACTAATTGATCACTAAACTATATCATTAATTAATACATCAAACTATTTGAAAGAAGTATTTTGTAATACTTTAATATACAATTAGATATTTACTGTTCTTAAGAGGAAAAAAGTGTTCAAATGGCTTTGTAAGTAGCAGAGACAGTCTTGGGATGACTGGGGAACCTTTAACTCACTCACCAATGTAGTGGCAGTCACAGGGAGGGTTTTTTTCTAAATCTTGGGGGGCCATGATCTTAGATCAATGTCAAGGGGGGGGGGGCTCGTGGAGTTCGAAAGTCTTAGAACCGCTGCTCTGGATTTTTAAACATATTTAACTTTTTCACTTTTTGAACTTCTTATGAAGATATTTACCAAAAATACCAAACACGATGATATTTACCAAAAATGTTAAGAATAAACTTTCCTTAAAACATTTGCATTTTTTTTAAACAATTAAAATACGTATAACAATTCTATATGATAATCTAATGCAAAATTTATATATATTTATTTCTTATACCTTAACACTATATGAAAATCTAACATATAAAAGCAATTTAAATACTTATTTCAATTACGTACGCACTAAACCTGTAATGATCTTTTTCAAAATACCCACAAAAATAAATTTTAAAACACGTGCTTGCAACTGCAAATTCTTAGCACAATGCCCTTCCGTTTCAAGGAAATCAACAAAGCCAACGGGAAAAAAGGGGGTTGTTTTAAAATTTTATTTTCACAAAGAATAATTTCCGGTTTTTAAACTTTTTTCCGAGTTTACTGAATAAAATATATAACCCCACGTTTTAATGTAGGGGTGTTGACAAACCGATGAAAGAAAAAAATATCTCCTTTTTTCGCTACTATTGTAAACGTTTTCTGACTTTCACTCTAGTGGGTGGACATCGATTGCCATTTTTTGGAAACTCTGTTATTACGGACGGTGGTATGAGATCCATAAAACTTGCAGTTCAGCATACGCCCACTGCTTGCATGCAAGGCCCTGTAGCGTCGAAGAGGCGCCACGGGCCCTATACTCGACACGCAGGACGGCCGACACAATCGTTCTCGGCTTAATTGTAGATCAAACCATTACGCCAGTGCTATTGGAAAAAAGTACATAAAACCCCTTTATGGAACCTACCAACGCACAGTTGTTCAAAAAATGCATTATAATCCCAGGCTTTACTCTAATGAACTTCTGTATTGTGATCCATAGTGTCTCTGGTAACTCAGAGCGTGATTATTTCTTTTGCATGGACATATCACATAAATATGTTTGCATTTCTTTTTTATTGGGAATCAAATTTTTCATTAGAATATGAGGGTTATTTTTTTTTAACTGCAATTATTGGCAAATGGCAAGGGTGAAAGAAGCTGCTGGTTGCAGTGAGAATGTCACAGGTTCAGTCACCTCAACGGTAGCAAGGGTTTTCCCTCGTTAACGATGTTAAGTCATATGAAAAAAAGAAGCATGCAGTTGAAACATCCGCAAATAGAAATGCAGAAATCGTTCATCCGAGAAATAATGTTAATAAGAATTTTTCCCTGCCTCGTCAAAAAGATAAACAATAATTTGTTTTATTTTTCTCTGGAGGAATAAAATAAAATTATTTGGTCAACTTTTTTCGCATGCTTCGATTTTAACAGGAAAAAAAATCCACAAATAATAGAAATTATAAACATTTCTTAAAACATTTTTATTTTGCTTTTAGATAATAGGCATTAATTATTCCAACAGCATTTTATAAGCAACTTTTAATATTTAGTTTATTTGATGGAGTGTTATTATATATAAAAATCAGTTAAATCTCAATAAATTAAAATAAATTTCTGTAAGATATTTTGTACAGCAAGAGGAATGTCAGGTATTTATTTTATCATTCGCTTATTTTTAATATCTCGCGCAGATAATCCATTTTAAAATAAATGACATACTTGTTTTATTACTTTTAATTTTTTTGCAGCATAATAAATTCAATTTTTTAAAACTTCTGTAATTAAAATTCTTCTGCTGTGCTTAGCTAAAGTCTAGTTACAAACTGAATGGCTTTTTTAAAAGCTTTTATTTAACTTACAATGTATGTATGTATGTATGTATGTATGTATGTATGTATGTATGTATGTATGTAATTTGTTCGGGTGGAATCTTGCAACTCAATTTTGAAGCTGATATCTTCCTCCCATTGAGCTGAAATTTTGTATACACGTTTAGTTTGGATGACAATGCATGTTTTGACCATTTATATTCCGATATTGCAATTAATTAAAAAGATATTAATTAAAAACGTTAAACTAGTTTTGGGCGCCAACTTGGATATATCTGCATTGTTGTAATAATTTTATTGTTACAACAATGACAAAAGTTGGCGTCGAAAATCGGTTTTCAGCCAAACTGGAATTTCATAACGTTGCGCTATTGACAGTATTAATTAACTTTGTCTAAAAAATAATTACATTTCTACAACGTAAAAACAATCTAATTTCTACAACGTATGCAATTGTTTTACAAATTTCTATCTATTTCCTTGGATTTAAATTCAAAACAAAAAAAGTCGAGCTATTTTTCAAGTAGATTGGTACATTGTATACCTTTCGCAACGCTGCCAAGTTAAACTGAGATGGAGTATTGAAGAAATTCTTTAAATAATTTATCTATCTTTAATCTATGAAACTCAGACAAAAAATAATTACAGAATCGGAAAGATCATTTTTTTAATGTATCTTACCCATCAAAAAGGAATCCGCTAGGAAAACAATAAAAGAAAAATATTATATAGAAATGCAATAAATTTTCGATTAAAAAAAATAATTTTACAGTAAAATGAAGTAATTTTTTAAAGAAATTTTCTAATTTTAAGCCTACGAGTAATTTAAATATACCTCATTTTATCACCAGTAATCTAAACACACACTACGACATGTGTCTTTAAATTTAATTACAAGTAGAATCTGTTAATTTTATTTGAATTTAATTATTGATTTTTTCAAAATCGTTTCTAAAGATGTTCTGAGCAATTAAAAAAAAATAGATTCTTACGTAGAAGATATTCAATGTCCAGCAAAAAATTATCATTATTTGATAAAACTTTCTTTTTTGATTACAAAATGCGTTTTTAGTCTTAAGCATTTTATTGATTAATGCAAATATTTAAATGCCTTTTGAAGTTTTTAATAAACAATTAAAATTTTCTTCTAATATGTTAGAGAAATACATCCCTTATCTTCAAAATATTTCAAATAAATAATATATTCTTTAAGTTTTTCAAAAATAGTCAAAATATTAATTAAACATTTAATAACTTTGTCATTTATGAAGATAATCTCACTAAACCTTTTTTTTTCGTGTGTTTCTACACACGTTAGCCAAAATCTGCATGAAGATTGAAAAAATTGCTTAAAAATTACGGATTTAAATAAATTGTGTTTTTAGTCTAATACCATTTTGCGAGAATTAATTCAGCTAAACCAGGGATGGCGAACCAGCGTTCAATGAGTTGAACAGGCTGAGAAACCTGTCCAGCGATAACTAAAAAGTAAAAAATAAATTAAATGTAAAAAAAAAAACTTTTTTAAGAACAAGCTTTTATTTAAACGCGCTAAAAAGAATAAAATAAACTTTTCCTTTAAAACTTTTTTTACTATCAACTTATATCGTCATTACACAATTTATATGATATAAAAGCTTGTCGCGAGATTTACCTGTGTAGATAAACAAGTAAAATAAATAACTTGACCTGATTGATTTTGGTTTTTAAAAATTCAAACTAAGTAAATATGAGTACTTAAATATTGCGACAAGCTTTTATATCATATAAATTGTGTAATGACGTTATAAGTTGATAGTAAAAAAAGTTTTAAAGGAAAAGTTTATTTTATTCTTTTTAGCGCGTTTAAATAAAAGCTTGTTCTTAAAAAAGTTTTTTTTTTACATTTAATTTATTTTGTTGTTGTTTTCATTTCTCTTAAAAATGAAAGGAGCGTTGGAAAAAACAACAGATCATATATACATAACCATATATACAAAGTAAAAACAACCAAATTATATAAAAATAAAAAAAATCCCTTAAAAAAACTCGTCATCTTTCATACACTCTCCTCTACACCGAAGGAAAAAAAGGTAGGGCAATTGAAAAGATCATTTTACGGATGATTGTTTTCCTCTTTTTTCCAAACCCTACCCCGGAAGTCATAAGCTTGAACCCTTTTGTCTGAGCATACGTACCTTGAACAAATAGTGTACATCGTGATAGAGTTGAGAGTGATCTGACGTTGCAAGTACGAGAAAACAATGGTCGGAAAATTAGACAATGGGTTCTGTTTAGGCCAAGCCCTTCTCTTGACCCGCTTTGGGGAAAGGACCACAAGATTCGGGTCCTTTTTTTGTTCATAGTTACGACTTACTTTATTAACATGATCAGCTACTTCTTCAATGACAGAACACTGTCAGATTTGTGAGATAGTTTGATTTATACTTATTGTTTTATCGATACAAATTAGCTGAAATTAATATGGGTGGGAACAAATTTAAGAATTGTACTTTATTTTATGTTTCCAATTTTTAAGTTATAAAACACTAAATAGATAAGATTTTCCAATTAGGCTTATAGTCAAGTAGACAGGATTTTTAAGTTAACATAATCTTATAAATTTATTAAAAACAGAGTTGTTATCTCAAGTAAAACAATTTTAAAACAAAGTCAAAGAGAACACCAACATAAATTTGGAAATTTTTATTAAATTGACTTAGGGAATATTTATCAATTTTCGGATAATTTCAAATTTATTCTACTTACAGAATAAGCTCATTTTTAAGCGAATCATTTACGTCATACTTAAAATTTTGGAAAAACCTGGCAAAACAAATCACGTTTTAAAAGAGTCATTATCCAAAGAGAGTTTATAACTATTAAGTAAAAATTTTGCTTTGATATATAATTTGCCAGAAAAGCAATAACAGATGAATAATTGAATTTTGCTTAATTTGAAAATCACACATTGAACATCTAAAGTTCAAATTCACGACTATTTAATAGGTAAATATATTTCACAATAATTATAGATTTCACATGATTTATTATAAATAAATATTCAAACAATTGCCAGAATTAAAAATATCAATTTTCAGATTCACTCTAATAGAATTGTCAAGTAATAGAATTCCCCACTGAAGGATAGTTAGACGTTACACATATAAATATCCTCTCCCGTTATTTGATTATTATTGAAATGTTCAGTTGAATTATGCAATTAATAAGACATTTGAAGGTTTAAAATTCTAATGCCGTTGGGCAAAGATGATTAAGGTAAAATTCACATTAAATAGACATCAAATCCATTTAAAAGGCTCCATTTAGGTTAAAATTTAAATTCTCTAAAGCAGATTTTTCAACTATCCCTATTTCATAACAAGATCAGTAATATAATCTTTATTTCAATTATTCTACCTAAATAAAATCGTTTTTAGTTGAACTATTGTATAGAAATACATCTAAAAATAGTAAAATTTTTCAAAGCACTCTTTTTTTAATATGACATCAAGCGCTTAGCATCAGCTTACATTTATTCCAAGAATTATGTTCTTTGTTGTGAGTTTTTCAAATTACTTATTTTTGGTACACACCCAATTTATTATCAAATATGTATAAGATATCCTGTGAACAGTATTTTGAAAATAAAGACTGAAGAAAACCTAAAAACTAGACCAATCTTAACAATGACAAAAAAAAATTTAATACGTCACAGAGTATTTAGATATCAATAAAAGACACAATTTTAAGTTTCCTTTACTTGTGTTGCCAATACTAAGGATTAAAAATAAATAGCATTATTATTTGGAAGATTCTGCACATATAGTTATTTTGTCTACATTTCAAATTCAATGATAATTTTGTCATCAAGGTTTAAATTAACCCAGAAGTTTGCAATTTTACATAGTCGGTTAATAAAATGCACAAGATTACCTAAATATACCTAAAAAGTAAAGTAATTAAGTACACTTAAATTTAAGTAATTAAGTAATTTTAAATAGGGTCAACTATTTTATAATAATACTATTTTAATTTAAGAAAATGTGTCAACTATTTTGTTTATCAAATGCCAATAATAATTTCAGCACTGTACTATATTTTTCGGGAGACTGTTTAGTTCAAATAAATTTTAAGCAAATTCAGAACTCATGGAATAAATATTTGGCAACAAAGTTCTCTAGAAGTTCAAAAAAACAAACAATTCATTTTAGCAGTAGAGGTTGCTCCTATTTGGATGCAATTTTTAACTGTGGGAAATGCATTTTCTTCCATAATTAAAATAACAATAAAAGATGTAATTCCGTAGCAATGCAGCTGGGCAATTATTCATATCATTGTAATAAATTACCAAACGAAATAATAAAAGAAATGTTATACAGTACTGTAAAAACAAAGTTAAATTTCAAAACTGAGAAATTTTTAAAGTAGTAAACATAGAAAAACATTAAACAGAAAGTAATTAAGATATTTTTCAAACAAAAAACAAAAATTTTACAGATTACCCAATAAAAATTTATAATAAGAAAAACTTGAAAAGGAAAATGTATCGTAATCCAAACCTTTTCAATTGGTTCAAAGTTGAAAATTTATTATAAAATTTTCCTTCTTCTTACAGAGTATAAAATTATTTTTAATTCATATAAAATAGAAGGGGCTTGATTTCAGTCGGTCACAGAAGAGGAGAAAGAATAACGCATAAGTCATCATGAAACTTTTATATAATTTGATTCATAATTCAATACTTTCCTTGTATTAATGCGTTGCATATTTACAATACGTAAGTCAATTTCAATCTAACATCGCACATTCTAAACCTAATTCATTGGTTATGGGATTCATTCTACATTCTAGTTGTTTGAAATATTTTGTAGAACTAAAAAAAGAAGGGACTTTTATTCTTATATTTACACTAAATTTTTACCTTCATATTTAATAGATGCATGTATTTAAAAATTAAATTTATTCCTTTCTAGTCAAGACAAAAGTTTAAATTTCTCTCGAAATGTAAAATATTAAACAGGAGGTAACGATGTTCACAGAAGCAATTCTATTAAAATAGAAAAGAAAATTACTGAAAAGTAAAAATCATAATTCTGTATTAAAAAATTAGTTTCATAAGCTTGAAGTAATATAGCGGGAGAGTAACATTTTTTGCATCTTGAAAGAATTTAAAATAATCGTATAAATAAAAAAAAACACCTCCCAAATGAATCGCAAAAGTACGAGTCATATTGCCTGCCTTAAATTATATACTTTAAGTTAAATTAGGTCAATCATTCTTGTTTTCACATTTACAGTAGTCTGCTCTGCAATGATAAATAACTTATCTTCAGGGAAAATTTTTTAGTCTTTATAAATAAAGCAATGTGCTAATTTGCATTCGCAATTCTCAGTTAAATGAGCTTTAAAAAAAAGGAACAATACTTCTGAAATCTATTGTGAGTCAGTCTTCAGTGGGATTCAGTCCAAATTCCGTTTTCCAACTCTTTAATAAAATCCCAATATATATTACGCTCTTAATTTGAATATTAATATTTGTCTGATAAGAAGGTTCTCACTCATGAGGAAGGATGTAACTTCGCATTACCGAAGCCAAGAACTTCACGGACTTAATTACAGTAATTTTGATTTTGAAAAACGCTTTTGTACTCCTACGTTGGGATATTTGTCGGTAATGAGTTAGTTTAATTTATTCCGCTTTTGACATACTTTATTTCGAACTCGAAAAAAAAAAAAAAGAATTGCTTTAATATTGCGATTTTGATATTTGTTTTCCAGTTGAAGTGGTTTCACAAAAGTGAGATGCAAATGACATTTTTTAAAGAATTTATTACACAAACCATTTTTTTTCTGCCTCAACTGATAGATGCATACCCAATAATAATTTTACAAAAATTAAATCCTATCTTCGTTTCATATCCTACTTTTAATATGAATAAAATATGTATAGAATAAAAATTATTTCTTCTTTAAAGTCTGGAGACAAAAGAACACATCAAATTAAATTGTTTGCTCATAGCGAAATCAAATCAGAGCATAATTACTTTCCTGGACCCATCAACGAGATATGCCCGTATCTACAAATTAATTTTTATACGACTTTCCATTTAAGAAAAAAAAAAGTGCTTTCCCCCTTTTTTAAACGTATTTCTTCAAAATAAAAAACAAATTTATAAGATATAAAGGTTCTTTTAAAAAACATCACATCACTAATTGAAACAAAAATACTAATTAAACGTAATTTGTGTTTTAAAAACATATAATCCACATTAAAAGTTTGCACCACTGTTGGATACAGACGGAAATCCCGATGCAAAATATTAATGTCGCTTAGGACTGCCAATGAAATCAAAGATAAAAAATACAAGGAAAATCAATATAAAATCAATCACCTTAAAAGATCTTCACTTTAAGCTTAGTAAAGAGGTATCCGAACTCAAAAGAAGCAGCTTAAAGAATTGTATAGTTTTAGCCAACGGCTTAGCACTATTTAAGAATTCATGTTCGAGTAAAATTTAAAATAACTATCAAACGATGTTTAAAAATACGTTAAGAAATGTAATTTTTTTTATAGAAGCTTAGGGGTTCCCCCATGCAAAAGCCTGTTTTTAAGCAATTTTTGAGAATTTTTTTTTTTATGACCGGAAAATAGGTAGAACTTTAAGTTCTTTATCATTTATTTATATGTATTTTAAGTGTATGTATGTAAATGTTTGCCAAAAATATCCAGTAGAACGTGAGATACAGCGCTGTGAACCCACCCACCTCGAAAAAATGGACGCTCACTTCCTCCACGATTCCGATTGATTGGCTTATATGAAATTTAAAAAATTAACGGAGTTTTAATTTATAAGCTTAAATGCACAGAATGGATTATATTTAATTGAAAATATCAAAAATTGGAATTTTGGTACACCTCTGAAAAAAAAGTTTCGAATTTCATATGCGTTTTTTTTTTTTATGATTTTGTTATAAAAAATAGAAATATTTTGAATGTTGGAATGATCCCAGTCCATTTGGTGCGTATATATGAGCTGAGTCTACCCTATAAATTTGAAGTCATTCGGTCAAACCGTTCTTGAGATATAATGGAGGAAAGTTTGAAAAACGCAGTTTTGAGAAAAACGCGTTTAAAGTTTTCAACTCCTATTAAAATAATGAAAATCTTAACTTTGCCTCAATCGGCGATGCCTGGTGGTGAAAGACTAAAACACGCGTTTAACGAAATATTCAATAACTATAAATATTTCCTTTTACACCTCTACAAACTTGTCTATACTTGTATGAAAGCATACTTGCATAGAAGGGTCAATGGTATCAAGCCAACTGTACACAATAGACGCTCCAACTCAGCGCTCCGAACAGCTGCTCCTCTAAGATTTGCTTCCTTATAACGACTTCTAATTTTAAAAAATCACTTTAACCACCGTATTTTAGACATGTTAAAAAAGTAATTTATAAAAAAATATTTTTATTTTTTTTAACTCATCACATGGGTGAACTACATAAAAGAAATTAAAAACTTTAATAAAAAACAAAATCACTAAAACAGACTAAAATTACTTTTATAAAACAGATTTTTTACTTTGAGAATAAAGATGTTTTTTTGCAAGTAGAACCCTACAATGAAAATTAGTCATATTTTATCCCATTGATGTTAAACAAAACAAGTTCGATTATGAAAATTTATGTTGAAAACTATTTAGAAATTACGAAATGAAGCTGTAAAATTATATTTTAAAATAATGAGATGAAAGGTTAATAATTAGAATTTTCAGAAAGCGACTTATATAATTAAGGTTCAAAATTGCATGAATTTTTTTCAATCAATAACAATTCCCAAACTAATAATATTTCTAATATATTAATACAACTAGCTGTTACCCGCCCGCTTCGCTGGGAATTTCATGATGTTTTATAAATTTTTACTGCTTATATATATGTATGAATTATTGATATCTAAGTCCTGCATTAAGAATTCGATTGTATTGAAAAATATACTTATACCTGTAACTGTCGCCTGTTGATAAAAGAAAGGGGCAGAACTCATCTAATTTGTGTTTTCTAAAAATCTCTAAAATTGAAGCATAGAATGATGTTTGCTCTTTCGTAACCCAAAAACCAAGTGGATTCCCGCAAAACCAATTTTCGGTGGATCTCTACTCCGTAAATTTAACATGCAAGCCAAATTTCAAGTCTAAATCTAACAGAAAAAAAAAAGTTTTACTATCAATATCTCAGTAATCCCGTTGAGAGCCGTTTTCCAAAATAACCGCTCTTAGCGGATTTCAACTCAACAAAAGAAAAATGCAAACCAAATTTCATTATTATAGTCCTTGAAGCTCGAAAAAAGTAATTTTTTTGTCAATACGTCGCAGTAACCCCCTGCACCCCCCAGAACTTGATTTGCTTAAAATACATTCTTAGTGGATCCCTATTCAACAAAAGAAACATGCTTAACAAATTTCAAGTATATGGGTCTAACAATTAAAAACAGGAATTTTTTTTAACTCCTCTTGACCCCTCGCAACCCTCCTTGGGGGTCAATTTTCGGTTTACTCTTTGTTAGAGGAACTCTATTCCATGAAAGGAACATGCCTACCAATTTTCAAGCAGGATGATCAAATAGTTTAAAATGGAAATATTTATCAATTACGCCTCTTAACCTCTCGAAATTAAACTTAGTAGTTGATATTCGCGAAACCCATTTTGTAGCGGTTCTCTACTTTACGAAAGGAATCTGCTTATCAAATTTCAAGACTGTACGTCTAATAGTTTAAAAATGGGGATAATTATCTATAACGCCACTTGAGCCCCCCCCCCCCCGCAACGCCACTTCTGGGTCTGTTTTCACAAAACCAATTTTGTAGGGGAATTGCACACTATGAAAGAAATCTGCTTAGCAAAATTTGAAGACTGTGCGTCCAATAAATTAAAAATGCAAAAAAAAAATGTATCAATAATGCCCCTTGAACCCCCGCAATGCGGCCTAGGGGTCGATTTTCACAAAACACATTTTTTAGTGTATCTCTATCCAATGAGAGGAATCTGCTTACCAAATTTCAAACTGTGCGTCTAATAGTTTAAAAATGGAAATAATTATTTATATCTGCCCTTAAAACCCCTTAACACCCCTTGAGGGTCATTTTTTCCCAAACCTGTTTTGTAACGGATATTTACTCCATGAAAGAAACATTCCTACCAATTTTCAAGCAGGGAGGTGAAGTAGTTTAAAAACGAAAATATTTATCTAGTACGCCACTAAATCCCCCGCAACGCCATTTAGAGTTCTGTTTTCACAAAACCTTCTTATAGCTGATCTCTACTCTATAAAAGAAATCTACTTATCAAATATAAAGACTGTGCGTCTAATAGTTTAAAAATGGAAATAATTATCTATAACGCCCCTTAAGTCCCGCAACGCCACTTGAGGGCAATTTTCACGAAACCCATTTTGTAGCGTATCTCTACCCTATGAGCGGAATCTACTTACTAAGTTTCAAGACTGTACGTCTAATAACTTAAAAATCGGAATTTCTGACGCCCCTTAAACCCCCGCCCCCGCAAACAATTGCTGCTAATTTGAAATTACAAACAGACACTTCAATTTATTTATTTGTATAGATATAGATTGGGATTATAATAACTATTGTTTAAATGTGACTAAAAATGTAAATAAAAAAAAGGAAAGGATTAAAACTAACCGTAAAACTTATCAATTTTTTGTTTCTTGCATTGCTTTTTGCTTATGAAGCCTTGATTTATTATTTTTAAAAGTGCATCCGAAACAGCCGATGCTCTACTTAACTGAACAGTGAGATTCTCCTTTCATAAAAAAAAAAAAAAAAATTATGGCACGTGTCAGCGTATTATCATGTGCGCGTCACACTATTATGTCTCATGAACAGCATCGGTCGCCAGTAACCAAAACAACGACTTCATTAGCTCAGCTTTGCGTTCAATTTGGCGTTCATCTTGGCATTCAGTTTCACGTTCACCCGTATAGTTTCCGTTCCCGTAAGAATACGGGAATAAAATATAGCCTATGTTACTCCCCGTTAATGTAGCTTTCCATTAGTGAAAGAATTTTTAAAATCGCACCAGCCGTTTCTGAGATTAGCCGGAACAAACAGACAGACAGACAGACAGATAGACAGACAGACAGACAGACAGACCAAAATTTTAAAAATTGGTTTTTTGTAATGAGTACCGTATATACTTTTAGTGCATTAAGTAAAAAGCTGCTAATTTGATATTACAAACAGACACTTCAATTTTATTTATTTGTATAGATGAAGAGCATCGGTCGCCAGTAACCAAAACAACGACTTCATTAGCTCAGCTTGGCGTTCAATTTGGCGTTCATCTTGGCATTCAGTTTCACGTTCACCCGTATAGTTTCCGTTCCCGTAAGAATACGGGAATAAAATATAGCCTATGTTACTCCCCGTTAATGTAGCTTTCCATTAGTGAAAGAATTTTTAAAATCGCACCAGCCGTTTCCGAGATTAGCCGGAACAAACCGACAGACAGACAGATAGACAGACAGATAGACAGACAGACAGACAGACAAAAATTTTAAAAATTGGTGTTTTGTTATGAGTACCGTATATACTTTTAGTGCATTAAGTAAAAAGCTGCTAATTTGAAATTACAAACAGACACTTCAATTTTATTTATTCGTATAGATGGAACACATAAATATTAAGTAATAGTTTACATGGTTACTTGAAACATTTTAACTAAGAAACTAAAGACTGTTGATTTTGAATGGAATTTTTTCGTCACGAGGAACAAAGTTACATTTCCAATATTATTACATTCAAAAATTCATTTCCGGTAAATGAATTAGCAACTGATTTTTTGAAAGAAAATCATTCAAGATTAAAAATTCTTTTGTATAAAAAAATTAAAAATTCCACATTTATAAGATTTTATTCTTATAGATAATTTTTAATTTAACAACTAGTAAATTTTAAATACATGATGAAAATGAGCTGCAGAACTACTAGTTTTACACACTAATTGCACTTTAAGATGTCGCTGACCCGAATTTCCTTCTTCTAATACATATTTTAAAAGCAAGTGACAACAACCAAACCTCTTACGTGATAAGTGGTCCAGACAGGGCTATTGCTCCTATACGAGATGAGTAGATAGTTTTTATGAATGAAAGCATACAATCAATATTCGTATCATGCTTTGGGAGGACAGGTTCTTACGGACTCGCAGGGCGACACTTCAATCTCTGTAAAAGTTCTTCACATAACCTTGACTTTTTTTATTTGAATGAAATTAGTACATTGGCTTCACATTAAAAATATGAAAGTGAAAACTTTGTCACAGATTCCTCTTTCAAAACATATGCAATGTTTTCATTTATAGTGACTTTATAGAAATGAATTGAAATTCATGAAGCATGTAAACCATATTTGGAAACCCATAATTTATTAATTACGAACTTTAAGTCTGTGTTACGGTTTTAAGATAAGAGGGTAGCATATTTTGTGTTCTTTACACTTATCCCTGAAATCTTTAAGTTTGTAATAAAACTTTTATTCAAGCAAACATTTTATGTAATCTTTTTACTATTTTAAAACACCAAAATTATCTAAACGGCTGTATGTATTCGTAAAAAATATAGGTTTTTGTATAGCATTAAAATTAAATTAAAAAATTGCATTAAGTTATAATTCTCACGCGCGACTTTCTTAATAAAGGGTGTCCTGCCAAATCGCATTCATAAATGATATAATTTGAAATTTTAACTTTTTCAGCAAATATGCTGGTGAATTCGATTTATGTGACATCATGACCAAATAGTTGAAACAGCTAATAAGTTTATGAACCTCATAATTTCCTGCTTTAGTTTTTCGGAAACATTTTTTAAAAGAGAATTATTTTGCTACAATATCAACCTCCATAAGTAAATAGTGAATTTGATTTTGTATAAAGCATCTACAATATATAAAAAAGGAAAAATTATAACTATATATAAAATAAATCAATGTATATATAAATTAAAATATATAATTTAAAAATCCTCTCCCTAACTCTTTTTTTTTTCATTTGAAAAATAAAATGTTCGTAGAAGGATTTTAATACTAGTGTGCATCATTAGTTATTAATTAAATTTAAAGCTGTTCATAGAAAATACCTGTATGAAACTGATCTCAATTTTAACTTTATCGAAAAACTCGTGATTGTCTTTGTCATGTGACCGCCATGAATTTAACCTATTGATGTATGTTTCCAGTTTACGTAAGGAATATCGTAACATAAAAGGAAAGTCAGTTTAAAAAAAGTGTCATTTAAATAAATACTTTTTATTTTAATAATCTATGAAACTATTGATTAATGTCAAGTATTCTCAATTTGCCATTCTGACATGCAGACAATATTGCAAAGTGATCAAGGGAAAAAAACTTGATATGATTATTGAAATATTTCCCTTCTTGTCTATGTGCTACAATAATCCTCTCCAAAAGGTTTAGAAAAACGATTTACAATTAGCAATGTATTTTTTCCCTGCACAGCGAAGTAATAGTTGAAATCTGTCATTCGGTTTTCTTTTAAAATATAAAGATAACAACCAAGAAGTCCTTAATCCCTTTTTTTACGATATTTCAGAAAATGTATTGACAGGTGCACAGATAGTCTGACGTCATATTCCTTTTCAAGGAAGTACCGAATTCGTCGTATTTAATTAGTCCGTCGTTTCATTCAACATTTGACCTTTAAACTTTATAGAATCGTTTGACGAAAAAGTATTGAAGTATAGATGTTACTGAAAAAAGTATCTGACCCCAAAAAAGATTATTACCCCTCTATCAGATGTTACTGCAAGTACATTGCTGCGAATTCTGAAAAGATTTTACTTTTTCTTTTGTAAAACAGACAAAGAAAAACAACAATTATGTTTATTTCTTCATACTAAAATTTTCTCTTCCAAATGGAATGTGTTAACAGAAAGAAAAAAAAATATCAATATTTTCGCGTAAGATTCTATCCACAGTTAAAGAATAAATTACTTTTATCACTAACAAAAAGGAAAATCTCTATCCTAAAATGGGAATTTTTGAAAAGAGTAGTACAATAAATTTTCATGAAAAAAGAATTCGATGAAACTCTTAAGTTTGACTTCCTGACTAATAAATGTGAAAATACGATTAAATTAAATTCTAATAACGTAGAAAAAATCAACTGGCATACTTTTGGATTATAATTATGACATCATGGGACTTTTTGCAAAACTAGATTCTTGGCAGGCAATTACTTTTTCCTTTTAGACTGTTCCTTTATGGATCATTTAAATAATTTTAAATCAACTTAAAAAGTGACTAGGATTTAGTTGATATTGATCAAAAAACTATTTTTTGCATCTCTAAACTAACACGAATGTTGGAAAATTATAAATAAGCTAATGTTGAACAAAACTAGCCGTATAAAATGTGCTACAATCAAATTAAATAAAATGAAAGGGATGATTCAAAAACTGTTAAAACATTAGGTAATGTCATGGTAATTATTATCGTACTTATTGAACTATAGTAAGGTCTTTAATTGAATAAGAAATATACTATAAATACGCAATAAAATAAAAGTTAACGGATGTAAAGAAGCTTAAAGATCCAAAGTTGAATAAGAGAAAAAAAATAGAGTGGTTTTTTTTCTTCTGAAATGTCATGGGCACATTCACAACAATCCAGAAATTGAGCAAGTATTAACTGAGAGAAATGAAACAGTATGCCAATCACATAAAAAAAGCAATCTAATTAAAGAGTGAAATTTAAAAACAGATTTTTTCATCTTATATGTGCTAAAATTCTTATAAGAGTGAATATAAATAAATTTTATCAAAAGGAAAAGAAAACTCTTTTCGTGTAAGACGAAGAGGGAGCTTTTACAGTATTTTGAATGTATAGAAAATACTAAAAGCATATGAAATAATCTATCAATAAGAATTTACTGCTTTCAGACAAAAACTACAATGATTTAATTTTTAACAAAGCTTCTGAAATTAGTTGCACTTTCAAAATTACATGCAATATCAGTAAAAACCAATTTTGAGTAATATAGAAACCACGTAATCTTTATCGGTTTTACTTAACTTTATGGATCATTCAATTAAATAGATTAATCAAAACAATGCTAAAATAATTAATCACTAATAAAGCAATTATAAAATAGCTACGCCACAAAATAATATTGGTTGTCAATTATTAAAAAATATTAATATTTCGCTCTTTCCCTTTTTAGTCGAAAACGTATCGCTCCCCTCCCCCTTTCTATCATAATATCAAAACTACTGAAGTTCCAAAGGTCGTGGATACCTCCTATGTCATTTGGGACCTTTTGTTACCTGGAAAAATGCAGCAACTGTAAGTGGCATTGAGTCAACAAGCCTTAGGAAGTTCCTAGAAGAAATATGCCTCATGCCTATCTGTTGAGTCAAGTTGCTTCAACTGCTATCTATAATTGTGAGTGTTACCGAGTCCAGACATAGTCCCGAGCTAATGTTTGCATCACGTTCCATGCGTATTAGATGGGATCATGTCTGTGGTGATTTAGTTGCCCCTATAATTCGCTTGAATTCTACATAATGTTCTTCAAACCATTCAAAAATGAATTTGGCCCGGTGATAATGCCACCGTTGTCTAGGTACATGAAGTAAATGAATGAATGAAAATTATCTCTAATTAGATAAGCATAATCATTTCCAATCAATGTTTTTTTTTTCAGTTTAACCAGAGGATCCAGATCATTCTCTGAAGAAATGTTCAACCATGTTGCTTCTACAGCCATCTACGTACTTAATTGCCGGTGCAGGAATTTGAGCACTTTTTGATTGTTCAATGGGATCTATATTTCGAAATATAGTTAACTAAATCACTCTCTTGATCCATTTAAATTTTTGTATATGAAGTAAATGAACACGCAGTATAAAGAAAAAACGCTGATCCATTTCATTAAAAGGATGTAGTAAGAACTTCGATAAATTATAGTTACATTTCTAAAATAGATTTTGAATCCCTTTTAATCCTTCAAAAATTTATCAGCCTTTTATTATTTCTAAAAAATACATAAAAATGTACTAAACTATTCAGTTAAATTATATGCCCAGTCAATCTAGCATGAAAAGTAGTAAAGACAGCATCCCTCCTTTTTCCTAAAACTGTTTGGCTAATGTTAAAGAGATGAGAATGAGCCCACTAGAACGCCAAAGAAACGTTTCTTTGTTTACAAAGACTGTGGTTCTACTCCAGCTAGGGGGAAAACTGTGCCTAGAAAGGAAAATATGCAGAGAGATTTGAAATGTTAAACGTGTTTAGAAATTCATTTTGAACACATCATTCATCAAACATCCTGAGTATGACTAACTTACATTGTTACGTGAATGACGCAAAGGTTTTGCTCTAAATATTTTTAAAGGAAATTTTTTTTTTAAAGGAAAAAAAAAAAATAGATTTCCTTTTGATGATTATTTAAATCGAATTGTTAGTCAACTGAATGATTTTGTTGACGAAATCAAGACATCATATCATTGACTGATTTAATCATATTCTGAGATAGGCAGAACGCGAAGCTCGTAATAAAAATCAGGGCATGAAGTTTAGTTGCTATTTCTATTAAATTATATCTTTTTATCAAACTAGCTTTTTCTTCAGGTTTGAACACAAGAATGAAATAAATTTTTTATATCTTCAGATTTTATTTCTCATATGAGAGGAAAAATAATTTTGAACTTGCAACTTTTCAATTTCAGGTCGAGTGGTTCATAAGATATTAATACTGAAATATTAACGAAAAAAACAAATTTTGTTATTATTATCAAAGAATAAAACACATATTTCTTGATAAAAAATAACAAAATAATTTCTGTATTTTGTATCACTAAGATTTTTTTTTAAGTTTCAATATTAATTTACTAATTGCTTGGTTTGTTTCATGGAGAAATTTATTTAAAAAAATGCATTCTTAAAAACTGCTCTACATTTTAAAGAATTTTATCTTGTCGCATGATTAATGAAAATAGAACTGAGTACTGATTGGAACAAAGCTTAATATCTTAGGATGAGAAGGAGAGTTTATTTACGTTGCACAAAGAGCAACACAAGGGCTATGCTATTAGTGAGAGACCTCGTAATTTTGAACCAAGTGACGATAACCACACCTGAGTTAGCCCCCCCCCCTCTTCTTCAAATTACCACACCATGCCTCTCTACAAGGCAAATATTCAGTGGCCCTCATGACATGCTAGTCACGAGTTTGTGACCATAACCACTAGTCTACCATACATATTATATTCATGAAAACAAAAGTTAACATATGCAAGTTCTTTTATAAGTGAAATAAACATTTTTTTAAAGAAAATGAAATTAAATGTTTTAGTCCATTTGGGTTTTATTTCAAATTATAAATTCGAATGGCTAATTCCAAAGCTGTTTTTGCATGGTTAAAACATTACATTCTGTTAAGTGAGTATTTATTATCACGAGTTCTTGAATTATGATCAATCTTCTATTTAACCAATTCTTATTGTAAATTAGAAAAGATTTCGAGGAAAATAAACAAAGGCAGTTTAAGGAGTTTTAAGTCATGCACCTTTTATGATGGTCAGAGGAAACAATGATGGACGATTTTGCCAAGAGAGAGATGGCTAGTTATGCACGGTTGAATAATTTCAACTCTTTCATCCCATATCGAAACACCTGCTCTATCAATTAGACAACGTGAAGGGAAACATATTTTATAAATATCACCCTTCAAAGCCATTGTTCTTCATATTTATATTATATTTTTCGTTTCTTTTTCAGACATCTGGCGACCGTTAGTTGCTATGGTAACTTGACACGCCTTCAAAATCATTTAATATAGTTTTTGTCAACGACCAAATGGTTGGCGAAAGGGGAACGGTTCAACCTTCTCCAAGGTACATAATGTACTTTGCAAAAATTATGCCTGCACGAATCAATCAGTTTGCTTATTTATCATTCACCAAATGAAGGGTTTCGTGAATAATTATTGCTTCCGTGCTCATTTAAAAAAGTTCTCATTATTTTAGTGTAATGAAAAACACGTGTCATTTTTCCCCAAAGGTTAGAATTCATGTGACGTAACAATCATGTGACAGATGCTATCACGTGTCTATTTCTAACCAATCATGTTTGATTACTGCAGAAACACTTCCTTCAAAAAATAAAAAATAAAAACTTATCTGCTAACAGTATAAACAAGCGTAAATAAAAAAGCTCTCGATTTGAAAACATCAATTATAGATTAAACAGTCCTTTAATTATATTAAAACATATTTTCGGACAAATCTTAATGCTACCACATCCTTACCTAATTATTAAATTTGAAATTATACATAGGGCTTAAGAAACCGCAAGAGAAGACAGTCAGCTTTGTCTCTAATGAGAAACGTGATTAAATCCGTAATGTGACTGCCAAGAACTGAACCCATTTCAAAGCTGATTTTTTACAGGAATGACACAATAGGAAATATTTTATTTATATTTAATCTTTATTCAAAAAATTGTCTCTCTCTCTCTCTACCTACTTCTGCCAAACATTTTAGTACAATAATTTTATTATTTATATGCTAACAGAAAATCCCGCGGCAAATAAAAATTAGAAAATGGTAGTTTAAAGTCGGAAGATTGTGCCAAATTATGTGCAATACTCAACAATGGTGCAACAGTTTCATTTTTGCGTCAGTATAATAGCAATAAAATTTCATTTTGTAGATAAAAAAAACGTTCGTCAGTTGACAAAAATATTTCGTGCAAAATAAAAAAAAAAATTACAGTTCTGGATTATATAAATTTTTTGTTACGAAAAAAAAAATTCAGCACATACTTTTTTTTAAATAAAAGAATTAAATATTTCTATTTTAAACTATTTGTGTTATATATATATATATATAGCCCCCAAAAGTATCTTACACAAACAATTGTAGTTGTCGTGAGTTCATAACATCAAAAATCATACTTAAAATATGTAATATAAATTTTAACCACAATACACAAAATAAATCCAATAAAATATACAGGGCAATTACCCCATACATAATTACAGTAAAAATCCACATAAAATTTCTCAGAGACAATAAATCTTGAATATCACTAGAATGCACGGTAATCGGAGGGCTAATTATAAACGTTTTTTGCCATTAATTACAATTAAAAAATATCCCAACTCAACAACTATTGCTTAATTACCACAAAAAACTTTATTTCCTTCTTTGACTGCAAAATACTTCACCCAGTTCATGAGCTTCGTTATAACTTTCTGTTTATTTTCCATTTTTTTTTGCATCCTCCCTGAAGAAAAAAGGACAATCAACTTTTTTATTACATTTGCGATTAAATATGCAAGGCGATTTCCTATTTCTTTTCTTCTACCTGTAAAATGTTATTTTATGACGTGAAAAAGAAAAGGATATAATCACTAAAGTATATCAGACGCACATTTTCTTCAATCGTTTGTGGGGAAAAAAATTGCCATTTCCCCCTGCTGCTGTTATTTATTTCAGATAATGGTCCAAATTTTTTTCCCTACTTTGTGTTATTGGATGTAGCGAATTGGCAATTGAACGCCGATATGCCTGCCCCCGTCATAGAATGCTGGACACGGTTTCGTGACCAAAGTCGTTTGGTCTAAGCCATTTTTTTTTCACGAGCTTTTTATCCTTTGTTTGAAAAAGGGACAATGTAGTAGAAAAGACTTGACGTCAAGTTAAAGCTAAGCAAATAACTGAGTGAAATCAAATGGACCCTTTAATATGATCGCATTTCGTACTAGTGATGGATAAAATAATAGGAAGCACTTTTTTCCCACGTAACGATTGATTTATGTTTGGCACACACACAAAAAATATATCATCGGAAAACCCACTCGTGTAAAAATCTCGCATACATTTTTCGATTGATTGATTGTTTATTTAGACAACTCAGAAATAATATGAGTGCTATTGGAGACGGACCTAGTAATTTTGAGCCATGGTCAAGCGACAAGCTCGATAACCGAGTTGGTACCCTATTGTACAATTTTTTACACCCTATCAATGAAAGGATATTGAATCTCAACAGATGTATTGTTCATCAGATCCGCTTCCTGCCAAATCTTCAGTAACACATTTTGATAGCAACAAAAATGACATATTTTTGCAATGAAATTTGCGCTTTGTAAGGAAAGGGAATGAAAATTTAATTCGTTTCAAAATTATTTCAGTTTTGTAATACCAACATTACTTAGTATCACACTAAATAAAACAAAAGAAATAATTTGCATGCATTGTCCTAAATGCTATTTAACATTTAGAGACCATCTATTTAAGTTGTTCTAAAATTTTTGCTCATATATTTAGATAATTTCCAGAATGACAAATATTATGTAATACTAAAAATTCAAATAAATGTATACACTATCCATATAACAAAGCTTTTGTTTAGTAAATAATGGATTTATTGTTTTTACATGACGTGAAATCAAGAAAATTCTCAGTAAGTACAAATTTTATATGCTTAAAATCGTAGTCAAAAGTTTCAACACAAATCTGTCTTCTAAATGTACAATTTAAATAAATGGCTAGTGAAAAAGAAGATTGTTTGAAATCAAACACGTTGTGGCTACCTGAAGTGAAGCGAACTGATTAAACAGTTAATTTCTTCATTATCTTTTGGCAACACTCTATTGTTATTCCATACTTTTTACCTCTGTGTAAAATGTTGTTAACAAGTCGTATTAAAGTTTACTAATTCTTTTATGATTTGTGTGACATTGTTAAGCAGTAAGCAAGTATTTCAATACACATTATAGAAATTCAGTGTTTTCTGTCAACCTAGCAGTGCAGCATAGTAACCCACAAGATGACCTGGACGTGATTCTCTCTGAACTTCGTTACGAGGGACCATAGCCTATGACCAAGTGATATGCAAAGTATTTTGCTATTAGCATCAAAGGCGTTTCTCGAATGGTCTCTATTGATAGATTAAAAAATCATGTTTCGTTACTAATCTCGATCCTTTTTTTTTATGCAATGGGCTGTGAATTGGCATTTTTACCATTGCAGACCTAGTACATCCCCAAGAGCTGGTATCACTCTTTAGTGCGATACCAATCGCTGCAGGTAATTTTGACGCCCAGTTTCCTCCACAGAGGGAGGCACTTGAGCTCAGACGATGCGAGCTTGTACCAGAATTTAATTAGGCCGAGAGCGCCCAAGCCAAACAGACACTCTAGGGATCTTTTGCATGCCGTATAATCATACGAGAGGGCAGCTGTCAATTGATCCTTCGAAATCAATTTTAGAAAATTAAATTTGTGATGGATCTATACGGTTTCTACTAACCTCCTCAATATTTCTTTGAAGTTTTATTTATTTCAACCAATCTCCACCGGGAGCCAAAGCGTGATTTATGCAAATGAGATATATTATATAAGTTCGGGTTTAGCGAGTTAACAAAAAGTAAGTAAAGTGAAGAGTTAGAAAGGTGAAGTCAAATGAATTGAAGCATCGGTAGATCAACACGCAGTTGTTGACAGTATTGGATAGCAGTAACGTGACGAGCTACGCCGGTGAGCGGTAGATTGAAATTAGAAAAGATTCCGTATTACCGTGTGGGGATCCTTGTCTACTATCCTATTCAACCAGTAAAGAATTCATCCCCACGACGGAACCGCCGATGTTACAAGGATAAGGTTAGTGATTTAGAAATCTGTGAATACGTGTACGTGTTTTAGCTGTAATTGTACGTGTTTGATCTTTCGTGGATTCAGTCGCGATTCCGTAGTTCCGCTAGTAGTAACTCCTTCTCATACTCCACTGTGTTTTATTTCTCTTAAATTTGAATTGTGATATTAGATCCTCCTGTGATTATTAAGCATCAATAAATATAGTGATGTGCAAATATGTATTTTCATTATTCAAATCCGCCTACACGTCCAGAAACATTTAACGGTAGACGGGGAGATGATAATCTTAGGGGAGGGCATAATTCACGACAAGTTTTCTTCGACCACATGCACTTCAACTGTGTTAGCTACTCCACATCACTCACAACAGAGCACTTCTAAGTAGTCTTCAAAACTTAAATGAGATTTTATGACCCTCCTAATCAATATGTAACTCGTTTTGGTCGAACAGATCACCCATCCAAACGATATTCCCTCCCTCTTCACTGGTGAGGGAAGTACTGTGGCTACATGAAGTAAAGTGAGCTGATTAAAGTTCAAATTTCTGTGTAATTATTTGGCAACACTTATTCTATTCTTCTTTTTACCACAGTGTAAAATGCTGTTAAACAGTAGTATGAAAATTTGCTTGCTCTTTTTTAATCTGTGTGTCATTAAGCAGTAAGCAAATATATGAACACGCATTGTAGAAATTCAGTGTTTTCTATTAATCTAGAAGAGCAATATAATTACTCAAAACATTTGCATTCCAAAAGCTTCCAAAGAATCATAAAACACAAAAAATAGCAATTTAAACAAACATAAAAAAAAATCAAAATTTTCTTTTATTCAAAGAAACTAAATGTTATTTTTATATCACTCGAAGGGTTTTTTAATATATGATATATATGGTTTATTTCCAATACAGAACACAAAATTAAGTAGCTATTACTAGTGAAAAAATTTGTCCAACAAAAAATTTTTACATTAAATACCTCAATCAAAAGTGATATATATTTCTATTTTTTTTCAAATACTAACTCGAAAAAGGGCCAAAATTTTCTTCCCTGCCCCCATTGTATTGTACACTATCTCTAAAGTTTCATTAAACTATATAAAACTAATCTTATTCATATGCTTATCCTTTGCTCTTTTCAGAATCAGACAATACAATAACTTTCTGTTTCAATCTTCTTAGAAATGCAAGGAAATGAAATGTTGCATAAATGCATCTTGCAAAGAGATACAAAATCAAGGAACAATAATTATGACCCCTATGCAGTATGGTCGCGCTGAATTCTTTAAACACAAGTTAAAAATGAGTCCCAATATCTTTGAAGATCGGTCCATTGTTCAACGTTGAAACAATGTTCAGTATTAAGACGAAAACAAACGGCTTATTGAAGCAGTAAAGCAGCGACAAATTAATAAGAACAGGGAGAGTTTGAGACTCAGAAGGGTTACGTATAGAATAACAATCTGAGGGGCGGCGTAACTCATGGACATATAAGGTTAACTTCCTGGGTTAAGACCAAACTTGATGTCTTGCATACTTCGGCGCGTAATGGCATTAAAATTAATGCTTTAACGCATTGTCTGTAGTTTTAAATCGCGTTCTAATCATAATAGGGAAAAAAAGACTGCCAGAAAAATAAGTATAGCCTTGACTTTCAGTAGCCTATTACAAGAGGGTTATTTTCGTATTCAGTTTAAAAAGATTGTCACTTCAGTGAACAGTTTGAATTTAAATTATAAAAATAAACTGAATTAACTCTCTCTAACACAGTTTCTTTTTCAATGAGAAATTTCGTTTAGTTATATAACAATGAATATTAAGTTCGCGATTATAATTTCTCCGAGAGATCAAGGTCATGTCATTCATGAATCGTTGTGTTCTTTGAATAGAGGGATTCAGTGTCAAAACTACTTTAGACACATTTCTTAAGTAAAACAAATCAAAGCAAAACAACATTCTTTTGGAATGACGTGAAATTATATTTATAATATAAGTCTATGACTTCATTCAAACAAGAAATACAAGGTAAACGAGAAAAGAAACAAGTTTCAACTATAATTTCTGCTTTGCTTCTTGTTTAGATAGATTATAAAAAAAATAAATTCAACTCACAATTCAAAACTGGGTTTTATAAATTGATTATATAATAACTACCGTTACACTGGGGGGGGGGGGGATACCGCAATTTTTTTTGAAAAATCAATTTTTTAAAATTTTCATTTTTAGGAAACTGAAAGCAAACGAATTAGAACTTTAAAATAGCATTAATTTACATTGAACTTACTTTATGCATTGAAAAAAATCCCATTTTTCAGGGTATACAGTTTATTGTAAATTTCATTCTATTAAAAAAATTTAATTATAGTTGCTAAATTTAATTAAAAAGATTTGATCCATTTTTGAAATCAAAAACAGAAGTTAAACAGAAACACGCATTGTTTTTACAGAATATATTTTCTTTTCTGATTATTTAAACCAATCTTTTAAAAACGACTTTTTCTAAAAGATTTTATGTTGTTTATTGCAATACACTGCTTTTCAAAAGATGCGATATTGTTTTATATTTTCTATAATAATAATTCTACTAACCTTTTCTTGATTGAACATATCCATCATTTCTTCGGTTGCACAATCATCACTGAGCTTCAGTTTTCGTAGTTTGCTTTCGACTTCTTGCAACCATTTTCGAATACCTTTCATCTGAATAGCAAGACCTGTTAAAAAAAACATTTAAAAACTGGATCATTTCGAAAGAAAACAATTCACCAGACCAAGAAGTATGAAATAAGTAAGTCTTTGCTACTTTACAATGCAGCACGAAGTATGTACTTTAAGAATGGAAAAGAATGCAAAAATAACAGAAAAAAGGTGAAAGAATTCCTTGTTAAAATGTTCCAGATTCTTAAGCATTGTTTAGTTAAGAATATAACAACAGCTGATTTGAGACATCTGCTAGAATATTCACTGACAATTTTTAAATAGATAACAGTTGACTGTAAATCGTAAAAATATGATTCGCATTAATTTTTTTGCATCATATAACTTAAATTATTTGTTATAAAAATTAGTTTATACTTAAGATTTTTTTTATAATTATATATCTCGTTATTTTTTACAAAAAATACTTTCTTGATTCAATTCCAAGAAAAATATAAGATGATATACATATTTCCAGAAACCGAAATAAACTGTTTTAAAATGTGATCATTTTAAAAAAATTATATTTGATTTTGTTGTACCTGAAACACAGTCATAGAATTAACATTGTGTGAAATAACCCAAAATGTAATAGGACTATTTATAAAAGAAATGTTTTCCTATCTTTGAAGATTTAATTTGGGGAAAATATTAAGATCCCCTGTATATAAGTTATGTGGCACAAAATTGGATTATTTGCTTTTTGGTGAACAACAACACTTTTTTTTCGATATTTCGCAATTACATTTTTGCATTTTACATTGTACAAAAATGCTGCTGACAATACAAATTTTTTCCTTTTCTTTTTGTTTTTGTTTATCATCTAAGTATGATAAAATATTTGAGATCATATTTTCACATGCAATAATCCATTCAAATAATTTATTTAAAATATAATGAAACAAAAGTTTTACAAACAGTTCAGTAACACATGCGGTATAAGAATTGAAGGTATGCGTAAGCAGGTAAAAGGCACAACATTTGTAAGTCAGTGAAATTTAATGAGTATTTCTGAGATCATTTTATCAAATCATTTGAGCTCAGAAAGTTGAGTTATAAAATCTAGGAATTCCATTTTCCAAAAATTTCTTTAAAAAAATTTCTTAGAACATATAATGAAAAGGTCTTGTAACTCTGTGTTATTAATATTTTTATAATAAGCGCTAAAAACACTACAGTAGGATGAAATTTAAATAATTCCATTTTAATGAGACAATAATCGTGAAGTGTACTTCAAAGAATTTTTTTTTCACTGTGAAAGATTTTTCTACCTTTGAGAAGTTGTGAGAATAAGAAGAAAAAAAATTAAAAAAGCTGTTCTCTCTACTTGTTGATGGAGATATATTAATTTCGAATCATTTTTCCATTGATTTTTTTTCTGTCTGGATCCCATACTTTGGGAAAGGTTAGTCTTAGTGAAAAAATTATAATAAAATATTATTTAAAAACAATTAATAAGTTTTTTTTAAAAAATGTCGATCAACGACAACAACAAGAAATATTAACTTTCACTTATCACATACATCATGCCACATTGTGTTACTCAAATTTACCATAAGATAATGTTTGAAAATGAATAAAATGTCCGAAAGATTTATTAATTAGTAATCAACCAAATGTGGGTACAATGTCTTATCAAATTCATTATATGTGGGATAAATAGAAGGTCGAACATATTAAATGCATGGAGATGTTAGCGTTCTCTCGTGGATGAGATGTGAAATCAAAAAAGATATGTTTCTAGTCTAAATGAAATCACCGCACAGTGAATCCGAAAAGTACTTCACAGTAGACTCTAAAATTTGATAGAAATAAAAAAAAATTGAACTTTCAAGAAATAAATATTTATGGTAACTAGAAGTTTATACTTGCCCAGATTCCACCATCCAGAGCACAACTCTTTACTGGAAAGAATTGTAACAAACAAACATTTATTTTGAGTAATTTCTAGTTAAGAGCTCTTACCAACGGCTTAATGATTGAAATCGTATATATAAAGCAAAATCTACCGTCTTGAAGAATTGGATCGTCTTGCAATCATCTACAACGATTTGCTCTCTGTTTTGAAAAACTATCTGATAACTTTTACACTAATTTTTGAAACAATTTAGTTAGTTCAAAATAAAACTCTGAAGGTTTATGAATCCTATTCGACGTATAACTTAATCTGAAAATTTAATTTCTTATAAATAAATCAAATTGGGTTAGATACATCATAAAATAAAAAAATATGAACAAGCATGTTACGTATAAAAAGTCCCAGATTAGTCAAAATGGACCACTATAAAGCAATTTAGGGATTCACAAATAATTAATAGATCGATTTATACAATTCATTTTTCTTTTATCTGGAAACACGAATCGTATGGAAAAATAGTTCAGCATTGAATGATGCGTATTTGCATATAAATTCCTATTTTAAAACTTCATTTCCTTACTCTTTAGAAGTCATTGTTACAGATTTATTTATCCTTGAACTAGAAATATATATTAAATTGATTGATTTATATCTCTGCCTACATTATTAACTTTGTATATGAAATATGTATTATTCATGAAAAATTGTTTATCTTATTCTAAGCATTTTAAATTGATTTTTCAAACTCTGTATATTCATTAAACTTCAATGTTTTTAAAACGATATCGAAACAAATAACGTGGAATATATGTGTCATGTAAGTTCACAATTGCAGTAAATCCATAATGCAAAAGTTTTTCCCCCCTCTAAGGTAGAAACGCAATATGTACGCTACAACTTGATGCGCTGAAAACAAACCTCAAAAATGACCTATCTATTTCTAACAAACAACGTTTCTGACACTAATCCTCTGCCTGGAGCAAAATAACTGTTTTAATTATCAAAAGAAAACTAAATATAAGAGTTATTCAGGAAAAGCTTTAACCTCCTGAACTAATTCACTCTGACAGAAAGTATTTTCCAGCGTGAAATTCAATACTTTGTCGAAAAACGCCAACAGCCATTTCTTTCCGTTTTGTGCTATAAGGTTATACAAAAGAAACAATCACTTTTTTCAATATAATAAATTGAATTTATTTTTTATCTTTTAAGAAAAGCAACAAAATGACTAATTCATAGCTTTTAACAGAAAACATATTACTTAAGGGGCTCATAATTAAACTTAATAATTATTGTGAAGTAGGTAAAGCCATGCAAATTACAAAATTTTTGAGATTCAAGGTTCCATACTTCCTCATCAGAACAATAGAGCCTAAAATTATATAATTTTCTATTCTTGTACAAACCAAAATAACACACACACACAAAATGTTATGGTAAATTAGATATTGGAGCAAGTTTAATCAGGTGATAGGTTTATAGTTTCGTTTCATAAGTTATTAGTGTGGAATAGTCATCTGCTAACTCAGGCTGGAGGAACTAACAAGCGAATATTATACGGTTGGTTTAGTTGTTGTATGCAATTTAACATTCGACGACGCGGAAAATGAATTTTAACAGACATATCAAAATCTATGACTCAAAACATCTTGATTTTTACTAATTATAAGATTTTAAAAAAAATTTAGGACCTATTAAAAAAATTTAACAGCAAAAATTTGTTTTGAATATAATTACTGATTAAAGAATGCAAAATAGAGGAATCTTGAATATTTTCTATTGAAAAATTTAAAACAAATATAAATATTATATTAAAAAAAGTTTTGGAAAAAAAAATACATACATATACTACACAAGTAAAGCTAATTTTAGTTAACACTTTTCAGTCTTTCGTCTAACAATATTTGAAGCAAATGCTTTATGATACATATTGCTCGATTTTAAAAATTTTAAAATCGATAATAATGCACATTATTTTGGATATAATACACATTTGCGTATTTAGCAGTAATTAATAATGAAATTATCTTGTTTTAAGACTCAAAAGTGGATTTACTAAATGATAAATTTAAGTTTGTTACTCTGTTCTAACAAATATTAAGGCTTTGACTAAGAAAGATACAAACTATAGATTAATTAATAGGTTAATATTCATAATGAAAATGCATAAAAATATTTTAAAAAACCTTTGTCATTATAAAATCAAAATTAAACTGGAATTTTTTATTTCAAATTCCTTAAACTAAAATATAAACATTATTTTTTTTAATTTTAGGCTTTCTATCTCTGAAGGTATTTTGATCCATGTATATAATGTGTGTGTGTGTGATCATAGTACTAGAAGTACAAGCATTTTAGGACAGTTTAATTTAAAGGAGTAAATTAATTGTCTCTTTTTTCCCTTCAAGCGAGAATTTTTTTATCCTAATTAACGCAATTAACTGATGGCATAAAAAGTTTGCATTGTTATTTATATACAGTTATTGCTACATTTTTCACGGAATAAAAATTTTGTACGATTCCGTCGATCATTTAATAGAATATGTTAATAGCATACATAGCAATTAAAAATATGAGTTTTAAAATCAGATTTGATGAATAAATCTATCACTACGAATGATGATATATGTCACATTAAAGCGAAATCGTAGATTGCTTTAAGGAGAGGAAAAAGGAAACTCTCAAACCATTAAAAAAACATGTTGCTTTATTAATAACGAACATCTTGTGCTGAATGCTTCCTTCATACAATTCTTTTAATAGACCTAAAACAATCACGTATTAACACACCACATTAATAATAACTGCAATTCATGTTGCTTGTGAATGAACAATTCTTTGATTAATAGCGGAGCAGCTTATATTCTTGATCCGACGCGATATCGAGTAGTAAGTAATCTCTACATCATGCGCGTTTCAGTTTCTGAACACGTTTATTTCGATACTACAGAAATGCTATGGAGTAGTATTAATTACCTATAATGCTGGCGCCATTACTATATTATATCTGTGTTAAAATAAGCAACAGAATCTCACCCGCAGGGAAGAACTCTCGCTGAACTCGACAAAGAGTAAAATCGCGAGATGATCTTCAATTAGGCAGCCTAGTTTATTCACCACAACTTATTATTAGAGATAAACATGCTTTTAAATGCAGTGCAAAGGAAGCTCTTTTCAGGAATAAATATACACGCAATTGTAATGCTTAAAAAAATTGGCAAATAACGTAGATAAATACACGATTCATGGAGAGATATTACAGATATCAGATATTTGACTGAAGATATCGTGACGTTTATATATATAATAAATCCTTCAAATTTTTGAACTTCCCATGTTTTTATAAAGAATCTATGTTATGAGTTTCATTTATCTGCTAGCACCTTTTTTGAGTTTTACATAATTTTGATAGTTTTTACATCTACCGTTGGTAAACTATTCATTTATTTTTGAATTTTTGTTGTTGCTTTCTTTCTTCTGTTTTTGAAGTGAAAACTTCTTTAGTGGCGTTGGACACTTTTTGGTAGGGGAAAATCTTATGGGTTCGCATCACCGACATGCTCTGACTGGCGCATGCGCAGTGCGCTGTTCGCTTTAGACACTTTTTGGATGGGTGAAATCTGGTGCGTTCGAATCACCGACATGCTTACAGCAGTATATCTATAGCTATACAGCTGACGTATAGTGCTGTGTATATGTTTTATGTGAAATTGAATGGATTCAGCAAAAAGTTCAATGTGTATATACTGTGCATTGTTAAAATAGTGTTTTTGTTTGATTATTATTTGAATCGTTTAATTGAAGAATCGTTGTGCAGTAAAATAGTGAGTACTAAATAAATATACTAATATTTTTAAGATAAAAAATAAATAACAGAAAATTATTTTAAGGGGTCTCAGGTTTTTTTCGAATTTTCGAAAAAATATATGTTCTTCTTCATTTTTTTCTGAACATTTTGATACTAACCACGTCACAATACTCTAAAAACTTCGAAAGTTATTCAAAAAATTGCAAACAGCAATTTAGTCAAAACTTTTAAATGGACACATGCCACGCCCACTTATTTTTGATTTATGCTTACGCTTCATTTTTCTGTTTTTAATAAGCGCTTGAGTTGATCAAAAGGAAGCCTGCAACTCAACACATTCATTCTGCTATGTTTTGATTCTATTGTGTTTACTTTAGCACACGTTTTTTTAAAACACTTATCTAAATCGAAGATATTTGTTGTTTTATACAAATAGCATTTGATTAATGGATACTCTGAAAAGATTATTGGGAAATCGTCCCAAGAAAAGATTTAGAGGAAATAAATATTTAAAGGTAAGTGACTCACATGTTGAAGTCATGAAAGATACGAGGAAGTGTGCAGAAATGAAAAATTCAAGTAAGTGTGCCGAAATGAAAAATGCTTCAAGTAAAAAAGTTTCAGGAATTCAGACTTCATTAAAGTCAAATCTTGTTAAGGTAAATAAAAACTTCAAAGGATATCGTATTTTTGATTTTATTTCAACCTTTAGATCTATTTTGTCAGTATCATGCTATTTAAAATGCCATAAGCCATTAACAATTAATGAAAAATCCACTCGTGGTTTATGTTCGAATTTTGAAATACATTGTAAAAACTGTGGGAGTATTTGTACTTTTTCAAGCTGTGAAAACACTGGGAATAAAAATAATGCTCCAGAAATTAACAGAAGATCTATTTTAGCAATGAGATGCATAGGTCAAGGTTTAGAGTCATTAAAAACCTTTTGTGCTGTAATGAGTCTTCCTAATCCTGTTGAACAAAAATCATATGATGTTATTAATAATAAACTTTCACTTGTTATGAAGGAAGTCACCGAAGAAAGCATGAACAGGGCAGCTGTCGAAGAAAATTCTTCGTCACCTGATAACATTTTAACGGTAAGTGGTGATATTACCTGGAAGACGAGAGGACATTCATCGTTGATTGGAGTATGTACTCTAATAGGGGCCGAAACACGTAAGGTTTTGGATAGGGAAGTGTTCTCCTCATTTTGCAAAGGATGCGACAGTTATAAAGGGGTAAAGTTTGGTATCAAGTACAATAAATGGCAAAGAGCGCATAAGATTTCATGTAAAAAAAATTATTCTGGCTCTGCTGGTAAGATGGAGGTTGACGGGATGTTGAGGATTTTTAATTGATCAGAAAAGTTTCAAAACCTGAAATATTCGAACTATATAGGAGATGGCGACACAAAAACATTCAATGCCCTTTCTGAAAACAAGCCATATGGCGATGACCATCTTATTCAGAAAATAGAATGTGTAGGCCATTTGCAAAAGTGAATGGGTACAAGACTTAGGAAGCTTAAATTAGTATATGGTAAAAAGAAATTATCTGATGGTAAAACTATAGGCGGTAAAGGTAGGTTAACTGATAGTTTAATTGATAAGCTTGCGCATTACTATGGTAATGCTATTCGATGCAATTCTACTAGTGTAAAGAAAATGCGGAAAGCCATTTGGGCTGTTTGGGGTCATTCTTGCAGCACCGATGATGAACCGATGCACTGGTTTTGTCCTACAAATCCAAATACATGGTGTAAGTATAATGCTGCAATTAATAATAATTTACAAAATTATAAACACAAACCCTCAGTTGCGAAAGCTGTTCGAGATGTAATTAAGCCTGTATTTGCAGACTTATCTCATCTGGCACTCCTGAAGAAATGTTTAGGAGGTAAGACACAGAATCCTAATGAAAGTTTAAATTCATTAATCTGGAAGTTTTGTCCGAAGACGATTGATTCTAGCCTTCAGATTGCAGAGATTGCTGCAAATCTAGCAACCAGCATATTTAATGATGGAAATCAAATACTTATTACTATTTTAAAATATAGAGTAATATAAAGGCATTGCACATCCAAATCCAAATTATTTACATTATTTTATACAAAATTCGTAACAATACATATAATGCATTGGTTCCCAGCATGATAAACGAAGTGGCCGTCAACGCCTATTTAATAACTGAGACTAACGATATTTGCATGAGCATCAGTTTTACTAAATTGCGTCAAATAGCAGAAACAATCAATGCAAGATGTATGACACACGTGTTTCTGAGAACTGTGCATTAAAATTCGTGTTTATGGGATATGGCAGCAGAAAAACGATTGAGGTGCCTTTACTAACAACATTCCATCTGTTGTAGCGACTCTTCTGTGATCCTGATCATATCCGTTGGATCCTAGATTTATTAGAAAAGTGTTACTTGATCAAATGAACCACGATTTCGGTTGGTTAGAGCTGATAGCAGAGGCCCACGGCAGTGTACAGTCGATCCTATGACTCTATGGACCCAGATTGTCAACAAAGCCTTGTGAAAGCTGTAGTGGTGGATTCATAATTATGTGGACTGTTTTTACGTGGCATGAGCTGGATTCTTTGCTCAAATTGAACCAATCATTGATTGGAAATTATTAAGTTTGGCTTTGTGGAGATAATTTGCAGCATTGCATTTACTTCATGTACATAAACAAAGATGGAATTTTTAAGAATGACAATGTGTCACGTAGCTTGTCTAAAACTATTCGATATTAGTTTGGGGAATATTTAAACAAATCAAGCGCGTGATTTGTTCATCTAGATTTCGAGTTATAGATACTATTCAGTGTATGTGAGACATGATCACATTAGTTCTTACAAAAATTCCTGCACCGACAATTATGAATACAGGTAGTTACAGAAGTATAGCATGGGTAAATATTTTTTCTTCAGGGTACTTTCAAACATTTTGACTCACCAAATCGTTACGTCAAGTTGCTACTTTTCTCCAGTAATGGTGATCCCAACCAAAATTAGAAGGTATACCATGACAATGGAATTCCAATGTATATATTGGATTAGTTTTCAACACAGTTAAAAGGTTTTTTTAATCACAAATAAATGTTTAGATTTATAAATTAATCTTGCAATTAGGAAGTATATAGCTTTAAAATATATACTAGGGATATCCTGAATAAACTAAATAGATATATAAATTTATCATATATAAAAGCTTAAGTACTACTGTTGATTCGTTTATTAATTCAAATATTTAAATGGAATTCTTTAAACTTAAGTTTTGCATTTACAAATATATAAGATAAAAAAATATTTTAATCATTAAATTTTACATTTTGAAGTGAATAAGACGCTTCTGTACAAGATTCGTTGCAAAATTTAATACAGATTTCTTAGAAAACAACTAAAATTTTAAAAAGGGATTTAAATAATGGATAAAAATAGACGATTTTAACAGTGTATTTAACCTCTCAGAAACCTTAAATATTCGTATCGCTATCATGTAACTATTTTCTCTTTTATACAAATGTCAGCATCAACTAATGAAATATTGATGATAATGAGTGTGATAATGAAAAATAGCCCGATAATTTATACGTTCCTTACATGACACGCCCTATTTTGAAGACCAATTTTGAAGATAGTCAAGACGACTTATACATTAGAAAATACAATAAGTTTGTTAGTTTTTTAAACAATTACACAAACTATATAAAAATTTGAAAAAGAAAATAAAAACTAAGTAAAAGAAACAAAATGTTTACTAATGAAATGAATAGCATATTATGTTAAACAGATGTACCTATGAGAGCATAATATATTTAATCTTTTTTTTTTATCAAAATCAAATTTAATAAATTTTTATTCTTTAAATTTAATTCAAGACCTTTTTATTTTTCAGTGATTATTAATGCATCTCATTAAAACAAAAACTTTATTTTTGGAGCTTTCACAACCTCAGGTCTTTTTTACTTCACAAATTAGTTTACCGATTATTAAATAAATTACACTGTTGATGGTCTTCTTTGGAAGAAACAAAATTCACATACACAATAAACTTCAGCTTAAACAAACATTTCATAAAAAAAAGACAATTTATAATGTCTGCAATATACTTTACAAAATAAACCACTCGTAAAACAGTTTTTAATTTATTTGTTTTACATTGATTTATTAACAGAAAACTAAAAATTATGTTTATTATTTCTAGTTTATAATTTTAAAAAAAACAATACTGATTGGTTTATTTATTTTTTAAACTACTTATACATTTACATTTTCCAATTAGAATGAATATAAATGTATCATTACATTAAAGGAAAAGAAAAACAAAGGAACCGAAGTCTATGAAGTTAAATAAATACTTCCATTCTTTGTAATCTATTAACCTCTTTAAATCTTGGAAGTCATTAATTTTCTTCAAAACTTTTCGTAGTTAAATGTTTTAGCGCACCATTTATTAAGAGAAACAATAAAAAAAAACTGAAGAACATTAAGTACAACTGGACATTAACAAAAAAAAAAAAAAAAATACAGAGGATGATTAATGTTTGGAAGTTACATAGTATTTTTTTTAAACATGAAGATGTTTTTAAAGGCATAATTTGGCAATTCGATTAAGAAAAATCTTTTTTGATGCTACTCCACCCTTGCTTATCGTGATCATAGATCAGTAATGTACGAGGATATTGGAAATTTATTCTATGTACTACCTAAAATCAAACTGTAGGCAAATATGGAACTATTTAATTACATCTCTCAAAGTAGTTATTATGTATTTTCAAAACAACTTAATACATCATAAGTTTTGATATCCAGGTTATCAGTTATAACTAATTTCAAGTTGAAACTTTTCAGGCAACACTTTTGTTGATGACACGTTACAAGTATGTATTGTAACTCATCAATCATTCACAGAAAAAAAATTAAAACTTTTAACAGTTGTATAGCTTAATCGTTATTTCTAAATAAGAAAAAATCTTGAAGAAAAAAGGTATTCATTTGACTGTGGATTTTTCCTCACACAATTAAGTAACGTTAAAAAAGTAATTTTTTAACAATATTTCATAAATCAATGAATAATCTTATTCGGGCATGCAAGAATTAGAAATAATAAGAAGGGCTTACATAAGAAATAAAATAAGATGACAAGAAATAAAATAAGTATGTTTTTTTTATTTACTTCATCATTAAAAATATATTTCTGTTATGCCCTCCAAAACTATAGTAGTCAAGAATGTTACTGGAATTGTTTAAAAGTACATAAATATTTTTTTTCAATATTCTCCGATTTCAATTATAAGATAAAAACATATGTTATATCATAACTGGCTGAACTATATTTTAAGTCTCTCGATGACAATTTACCAAGAAGATTATTTTTTTCCTATCGATTGAATTCAAAAGAAAAATTATTGTTAAAATACGCTTTCAAAAAAAAAAAGATTATTTTTCAAGCTTATATTTTTTAACTCTAGACGTTTAATATTATTAAAAAGAAAACCTTTAGTAATTGAAATGGTGCATCGCCTATTTTCTTAATTAATACGACAAAATACGTAATCGCTTCCCAAGCGTTTAAAACGGAAACATTTACTTGAAATTTGAATACAGTGCCCTACATAGAGGTGAAACATTTTAGAGAACTTAGCGACAAAATAATATATAATAAAAACATAAAATTAAACATTCTATTTTTGTTCCTATATATCCGCAAGATATTTGAAACAGTTTAAGAAAAATTATTGAACTATTTTTATTTTGGAAACGAACCAATCCCCAAATGAGCACGTGAAAAATATTTACTATACTTTATAGAAGTTTTAATAAAAAGGCAAATATAATAATCTTTTTTTGTAAAAGTAAATAACACTAGTTTAAAATAACATTCAGAGCATATCCAGGAAGCATAAAAAGAAATTCATAAAAGTAAAATAACGTTAAAAAATATAAATATTAATTAAGGTTTGATTCCAATCATGCAAGAATCTACTCCTATCTTGATCACACAAAATATGTTAGCGATGCACGTTGCAATGCCTCTTTCTATTTATTTCAAAAGGGTAGTCTAAAAATTATTTATATAAAATTCTTATTTCTATACAATGGTAAATTTTAACAAGGAATTTTTTTCATATACATAATTACTCGAAATTTATCTCCTGATTTATTTAGATATTTGTAAAGAAAAATAATACTTTGTGATCTCATGTGTCACAAAATAAATTTAAAAATAAACTCTCGGATATAAAAATGCAAAACGGAAAATTCCACAAACTAAAAATATCATTTATACATTATCTAAGGCTAATTAAAAAAAATAATTTCAATGATAATCAAAATAAGTCATATTTTATAACCTTTAACATGAAATATGCCAAAAAAGGCTTTAATGCTAAATAGAAAATTTCAGTATGGCCTTTAGAAATTATTTGATTGAAAATAATGTTGATAGTCTTATCAATGGTTTCCTCTAAATAGCACAAATTTTTCGAAAACAAGATATAAATTTCAATATACTAAAAAATTCAATTATAGATACGATTCTTTTTTCAATTATTTATAATTTTAAAAAGAAATTGAAAACAAGCCATACCCACGGGTTAATAATAGAATAAAAAAATTTCCTGATTCCAGATCATTCAGTCAATCTATTGATTAATTAATTTTAAGTAATTTCGGTGAAGATTTAAAAATAGCAATATATCCTTATAATGAAAACTAAAATGTATACAAAACAACTAAATGCGTTAGTAAGTTTATGAGCAACAAGTGTTATTTTTAAAAATAACAATTCAAATGCATTTAAATACTCGACATTAAGCAAACATTCCACTTATTTTAAATTTTAAATTATAATTAGAATTAACTCACGGGGAATGCGAATACCTTACAGTTTATTCACTCTTTATTTTTTTTAAACTTCAGAATATTTTTTTTTCAGTTTTAAGTAAAATGAATGCTAACTCTGCACGCTAGAACGTGCTTACTTTTCGGAAGAATTTTAATTGGTAAGGCGTATTTTAACACAGTTGATACAAAGGTAGTTTAAGAAAACTTTTACAGGCTTTTTCCTTCCTTTTTCTTCTTTGACAAAAGAAAGTACTGCATTGTTCCTTTCAAAGTCTTCCAAAAGGCAATGCTTTTACAGCCTTTTCTTAAGGAATAAAATTTTAAGTTGAAAAGACTACAAAAAAATGATTACATTAGGTAAGTAAATAAATAACTCATAAATAAAATTTTAAGGCTCTGAGAATGCTAAAATAAATATTGAGATCACGACTCTTCAATCTAACAAGTCTAAGTTAGTGTTTATAAAAACTCTTCTTTCTTCGTGCACTCTTATGCATTTAAATATAAAACAAAGATTAGCTTTATATTTTCAAGAATAATTAACTCAAAATATTTTGTAATAACTATAAAATTTTTAAGAATACCGCAGAACAAAAATGCATTTCTTATATAGTATTTTTGCAACATTTTCAGAATAAAAAAAAAGCTTATTTAATCATGACAACTAAAGAGTGATACTGAATATAAGGGAATTTCTCAAAAAATATTTAAATAATATTGGTTTGCATCTCCCAAAAAGTAGAATTAAAATAGAATAAATTAGAAGAAATGGTTAAAATAAAGGAAATAAAAATGTAAAATAACTAGCGAGAAAATTTTAGCAAGAATAAAAACTGTTAATTTTTTCCTCGACAAATAATTAATCAGTTTATTTTGAAAGGAGAATTTATTCATACAAAAATTTTACATGAGGTTCAAGTGTCAAAAAAAAAAAAATTATTTAAACGAATAAATAGCTCAGATGCCTCAAAGAAAACCTTTTTGCTATAGAGTAATTAAAATCGCAAGGAATTTAAGTTTAACTTATTTTTTTTAAACAGTGTGTATATTTGTTGCTTGAAACAAAGAACTTATTTAAATATTGTAAATGTTAATTAAGCTGTTAAGAGGAAGAAGTACTACGCATCATATATTTGCTTTTTTGTATGATTATTAGCAATTGTTTCACTCAATATCCTTTTTCCGTGATTCGTGATACACCAACAAGTCTTACAAAGCTATACTATTATTATAAAGACATGAACGCACCAGAAAAAAATAGCATTCCCACATATCTAAGCATAAAATAGAGAGGGAAACTAACATGTGCTTTCTTAACATTTTAAAGATTACTTTATTGTTTTAACCATCCCCATGTATTTTCTCACATACTTTTTAAATTTTTACCCACAGTACAGGAAAAAAAAATGAAAATGACTATATTTATTTTATGTAAAATTATTGAGCACAAGATACGTTAATGTTCATCGTCTTTCAATTCATCACCGTATTTTTGAGAATGATTTTCCAATAATGCATTTTTTATTTACGCAGACTTTTCGTATTATTCTTCTAGTATTGTTTTTTATGACACTGATTCCTGAACTCCGTTTTTAACGGATCTCTACTCAACATAATAAACATGTCTGTCGAATTGCAAGTCTGTAGGTTTAATAATTCAGAAACGGGAATTTTTCTATCTATAGCTCACCCTTCCCCCTCTAGGGAATCGATTTCTGCAAAATTCGTACTTAGTGGATCTTTACTAAACAAAAGCAACATGCCTGCCAAACTTCAGGTATGTCGTTTAATAGTTCCAGAGACCTCGTAAAGAGAGAGATAGAATGTTGCTTTTCTCCAACATATTATAAAAACAGCATATAACTATACATATAATTGAACTATAATTATCAGAAAATAAATGGAACAGCCTTTATAAGTACCGCATTTCTCTAAAAAAAACTTGGTATTAATTACTAAGTATTTTCTCTCTAAAAATAATTAAATTTAAAGTTTCTTGCTAATCCATTCGATAGTGCAGGAAATATTCTATTTTTGAAATTCCGAAGGCCAAAATCGTGTCGTTTTGAGGAGCGAAATATTAATTAAATTTTATTATCGAATCACTTACCGAGAAGAGTAAACATGAGAAAAAATATTAACCAATTGCTTGCGATATGTGTCCCAAATGATTATTCTTGTAATGTCTCTGAAATAAATGATAATATTTTATATAAATGGAATTTGGTACATAAGCTCCAAATTGGATACTCTCCAGAATTGGATACTCTCCAGAATTGGATTCCACCTTAGAATCTGCCAAAAAGTTAATTGTGTTAATTAAAAATAAATAATCCATTAGCGCCTCAGTTTAGTTATCTATGAGCCATTAAAAATATATATAATACCCATTTTATTCAGCTGTGATGAAAACTGCACAAGGGTGTCCGCCCTTCTCCCTTGACAATTGTATATAACGTAAGTATGCCCTCCAACTTATAACTAAGACAGAATATTTCTTTTACATAAAATTAAAGACGTCCCTAATTTTACTTCAATCTCTTTGATAATTTATATCACATATTGCCCAAATGCTTTTTTTTGAAGGAGAAAATTAGAGAAATTAGGAATTATTAAATATACTGTTACATTTCAAAATGTAAAAAGATATAAAAAAATTAGAAGCAAATAAAAAAATATGCGCATAAAATCATAAAAACGGTAAGTTATCAATTTATATAAAAATCAATAATTTCTCAAAATATTTTTCTCACTGATTGTACAAATATAATATCTTAGCTGATCCTATCACACCAATAAATTAGAGCATATTTATTTCAAATTTACAGCCGGTGATTGGAAAAAGATTAATTAGAGATTTATTTCTCCTAAGAATGAAAAATGTATTTTATATGCATAGATAATTATTTTCCAGCACAACTTAAGATTTTAGTTCATTTCATTTTTCAAATGGATGCATAAATTCAAAAGTAGCCTGAAAGAAATAAATAAAAAGTTCAGAGGAAATTATTTACATCTTTCTTTTTGTATAGGACAACAGTGACGTAATGTACACCCCTGCCACACCCGCATCGCGGGGGGGGGCAGGGCTCTAGGGGGCCCAAAGCCTGACTGCCGTCAAGTATCTACCCTTTGTAAAATCCAATTTGGGGGCCAGAAACTTGACTTTGCAGGGGGGGGGGCAAATGTTCTCTATTACGCCATTGCAGGACAGTTAACTTTTAGCACTAGTTTATCTTCAGAGTTTTTTTTTAATGTAAAATCTGCATGATTTAAAACATTTTTTTCAAAAATTTCCACCTTCACTAACAAAAGTACAAAGTTAGTTTATAAATGTACACGCCCCCCCTTTTAAGTCAAAACCAACTAAGTCTTAAGGATTTAACCATAAAGATTCAGTTCAAAACCAATTTTGATTTTAATATTTTTTCTGTTCGTATCAAATGCTGATTCGAAAGAAAACTATAACTTGGTATGCTTAAGCTTACTTTTTTCTCTAATAACACGATTTTTTCCCAATTACAATTCCATATATTTTTTTATTTTTGTGAAGTAATTTTAATTTCAAATTTAATTTTCAGTGCATTGTCCTCTTTCCAGTGGCGTAACGGAGAACATTTGGGCCCCACTGCTAAGTCAGGTTTTGGGTCCCCTAGATCCCTGCCCCCCGCGATGCGGGGGTGTACGTTACGCCACTGTTTCTTTCGTTTATTGGATCAGAAAAATCAGAAGTTATTTCATGGAAGAAATAAAATTTAGATGGAAAAAATAATTACATTTGAAAGTTTTGGGTAAATTCATTGTTTAGGGCAATATTTGCTTACCTAAAACTTTTTTGAAAAATAAGAAAACAAATTTCAAAGAAAAAATATCTTGGCTCGTAAACATAGGTAGTAAAAAAAAAAGTACACGATTCATTAAAAAAAGGCAACTAAAAGTCGGATCTTGTTTTCACTTCACTCTTAATTTTAAACTATGGTCTTGCATGATTTTCGCATCTTTTTAAAGAAATTGACTTTTAATATGTTTAACAAATTGTTTTGTTATCATCAATTCAAAACAACTTCTACTCATTGAAGACAATTTTTCTTTGGAAAGTTTAAATAAACATATCTTATATTAGTTGTATATAATTAAGAAGTAGATATTCTATGATTTCATTTAGTTTTTCCAATATTTCAAAACAAATTTTGGTTTAGTCATTGTTAGGTTGAGAATTAAACAAATTTGGATGCATCTTTCATATTCCTAATACACGGGAATTGAAAGACGTTATTAAATTTTCAATCAATACATTTTTCTCAAAAATTTCTTGAATTTGAAAATATTGCCCAAGTAATTTCAAGATCTTTACAGAGCATTCCCTAATATTTCACTATAGATATCAAGCACAGTCAAGGAACTATATCATCTGTCCTCAAAGTCACAGTACCATCAAAGGAAAAACCAAAACAATTTTAGTTCGATATAGAATCAATTTTTGCTTTCAAAATCATCGGGTGGTTGTTTTTTTTAATCTTCAGTTCCTTTTTGCTTCATTATTTGGCTTCAAAAGCAAGTACCCTTTGTAGAAAGAGTTATCTTCGTCTTCATTCTATATATATAATGAATATCCTACTCAATCACACGTTGATGGCAGTTTCAGGTCCGATGACTTAATATGTACTACATTTAGCCTTAATCACCAATCTTCAATGTCTGGGAGAATAGTGATGAATATTTATTACAAAGCGCACTATCATATATTTGTTAGAGTTCTCGGCTCTAGATAATATTTCCTTACGAAAATTTATGTAGATGATGTACAAATCAACGAGACAAATTTTTCTTTTGGGCAGCAAGACAATTGCTTTGCCCTTTTAATGTTCCTAGTCATTAGTACATGCGTTTATGGTGGACGGTCATTTGATCATCAAAAAATACTCTTTATTAACTTCCGTAATCCTCATCGCTACTGAATAAAAATGCTATTTTGTTCTTAGCTCTAATGTGTATTTATAACCATGATAATCTTTACTTAGCTCATTAACATAGTAAATTAACTGCTTTAAAAATTCCGTACGACTAATGTTGCTTGTTTTGCGTAACCTGAAATAAACCTGCATTTCAGATTCTGTGAAAATTCTGCATAAAGTTTGTTAGTTCTAATAAATCGATGTTAAATAGTAATGAAACATTTGAGAAAAAAGTTTTTTTTTATCACGAACTTTTCAAAACTTTTTTAGCTCATCAATAAATAAATATTTTCCAAATGTGAAAAAAATTCTGAAAGAAATAATATATATCACATAATGCAGTTCTGAAAAAAAAATTTTTTTTTTAAATATCTGAATTTTCTTTTAACTGAAACCTTTATACCCAAAACCATCATGCAACTGCATGAAATGTTTATTATTAATATAAAGAAAGAGGGCAACACACATCCTTTTTGAAAAAAAAAACAGTGGTTTTTATAATCTTTAATTATAATCCACTTATCAAGCAATATTTGAAAACGAAAAAAAAGAAATTCTGATTTTACGTTTTATTTTTTAAACTAATAACGTGAGTCAAAAAATATTTTATTAATTTTTTTATCAATTATAATATTAGTATATATTTATTCATTCATATAAAATCAAAATAAAACAACAGAAGCTTAACGATTTTTTTTTGTAAAAATATTCTTAATAATTTTAATTGACAAAAAAATATTAAATGATTAAAAAAGCTGATGTAAAAAAAAAAAAAAAAAAAAAAAAAAAAAAAAAACTAGGAGAGATTGAAAAGTAAACAACAAACAAAAAATAATGTGATGGGGAAAAAAATCGAAAAAAATTCCAAGCAAAGCTATACAGCTATACCCCCCCCCCCCCCAAAAAAAGGAATACGTGCGTGTGTCAGTATATATGTATTCGATTTTTAAAAATTAAAATTTTGCGATAAAATTTTGAAATGTAAAATCAAACTGTAGTACAACATAAAAATACATATATTTCGTATGTCAAACAATCTAGCTTACTTTTCTTGATCTGATTACACAAGACTATCCACAGCGAATATATTTCAGTTGTTTGATTACTCTATCGGCAACTTCGATAAATAATTTTCATCACATCCACTATTTTTTTTTAAAAAATTTAATTGTAAATTCGCATTACCCAAAAGTAAGCCAAGAGAGCCAATGATGAAAAGACAGTTTTCGATATTAACTTTGTAGCCTCACAGTTGTGAAATATATAATTTGTCACATATTTAAATTCTTTTTTTTAATTGCAAATAATGTATAAATTACTATAATGCATAAAATATTTATTTCATAATAAAAAAAAATGCTAAATTTTTGTACTTTACTATAATTTAATACGAATTATAAGAAAATCTCACCCTTTGAACATAGTTTTGGGAACTTAACTCATTATTAGTGAAAACGATCATTTGAAATATATGAGTATACTTGAATGACAAATTTGAAAAAAGAGAGTTTTGCCATTCATTACAAGTATTTTGATATTAAAATTAACCTTGTCAAAAATAACCACCTTTTGTTTAAATCCCCCCCCCCCATATTAACAGCAGAAAGACTTTCACGCCCTCTAGTGGCTAGAACAATATTCAGTGATAGCCGAGAGTCGGTACTACTCAGTTGGAGCATGGAGCACCGATCCTTTTAAGCATTCTGATTGATTCATGTAGATTACCTTTTTTATCCTCCGTCTGAGTGTTTGTCCTCTTGTTTTGTGTGTAAATGCGTTTGTTGATATATATATATTAAATGTGTTTTAATAAACTAGTGGACTTAGTTATGAACCTCTCCCTCGCGTGTCCCTTTATTATACATTGGGCTACCCCTTATAACGTACAAATGCAAGGATGCCTAGTTAAAATGCTTCTTTTTTTTCTCGTGTTTTATTTTATTTCATTTTTATTTGTTTTTCTTGGAGTATGCAATGAATTTGAAATTACTTTTTTGAAATTTTATTTAAATTAATATACAGAAGCTAACCGTTCTTATTGTTTTTATAATCATTCTTAGAGTTTTATTATCATTCTAAATAGTTTTATTAATCAAAATATAATGAATTCAAAATATGTGAAATAAAAGCTAACAAAGAAATTTTATCAAATTTTTACTAATCAACTAACATTATCATGGATATCTAAAACAAAAAAAACAAAAAATTGACATATTTGGATTATAATAAGTGTTTTTTAAAAATTTGGAAAATAAATAACAAGAAAAAAAACTAATTATCGAAAAAAAAGTATTTTACTGCAGATAAAATCTTCACAAATTATATTTACAAAAAAAAATTATTAATAATATTTTTAAAAATATTAAAAAGCTTTATTTAGGAATTCGGCTGCTTTGTTTGAACATTTAATCATTTTTATTGGATCCTTTTTTTTATTCTAATAAAAATGCTATAGAAAAATATCAACAAAAATAAAATTTTAGAATTTCAGGATTCTTAACGATGTAATCATAGAAATCTGCTCTATAAAAGTTTCTACAAATTAAGCGCATACAAAACGAACGAAAGTGTGCCGCGCATTAAGCCTTAAAAATACATAAAATGTTTTGTGAGAGAACTCAAAAATATCCCGAATTCTCCGCAATCAAGCAATGTGGAGAAACACTTTTTAAAAACAATTCTAGATTTCGGACAAAATGAAAGAAATTAGCAGAATTAAAAAATAATAATAACAAGCGTAAGTAAAATTATGAAATGAAGGAAAGCAAAATCGTAGTTATATACACCTGCAAATTACTTCATAGAATTTCCTTAACTGATTGCGAGAGAAAAACTTTTTTATGCAGAATAACCTGAATGACAAATAATAATATTCGTGCATAATACATTGTAATTCATTTCTTTAAAATCAATTGAAATGTATTTGAATAAAAAAAAATTAAGCATTCAAAAAAGGTAAAAATAATTTTTCTTTTGATTGAAATTACAACTTTTTTTTTTAAAAAAAGTAAAGTAATTATCTCATTACTACATTATCAAAATGCTTTTTACTTTCCAATAAATGTTTAGGAGGATGTGTGTTGGAGTGGCAAAGTAAAAATGGCAGGATTATAAAAAATAAACTTTATTTCCAACACAACAATCAAAATAAAATGTTCGGATATATATATATATTCCCTTCGTCAGAGCGGAATTCTGGGAGGACAGAAGAAATGCCAGAAGACATTTCTTCCGACCAATGAGATGCAAGGGATCAAGAATCTACACCGTTAGTAAGAATCCGATATGATGATTAATGGTGATTTATGATGATCCGATATTATGAAAGTACACTACAAATGTATTAGATTTGGAGGAAAAAGTAATTATTTCATTATCTCCATTTCTCAAAAAAAATATTATTATTACGTATTCTAAGTTGATTTGCAGAAATAAATGATTTTTTTCCTCAAACAAATACAATTAGCAAACTTTCAAAAAACTTTGCTTCTTCCAGCTCACTTTTTTTTAAAATAACGATAAACCTCGAGTTGCCTTAAAAGAAAAGGACGGTTTGTAAAAAGCACTTCCTTTAGTTTCAAACTATCTCTAGTATGCTATTAGCATCCATAATATTTTTTCATCAGTTAATAAGTCTCTTTAATCTCACGGCATCTTTCATGATACTCATGTATTCTTTGAAAATTTAAATTTTAGTTGTATATATCCTAGGAAATCGTTTAAGTACACTGGAAGGAGAGAGCAACGCATGTTATTATTCGTAGCGCCATCTAGATGAGTAAAGATAAACTAATTACAAATCCTAAAATGTTTATAAAATTATGCGTTTTTTAACGGATAAATTATTTGTACAAAACAACCACACTGTGACCCTCCGATTTTTTATGCAACAATAATATATTGATTTGATGAATCTACGTAAAATTGAGTGGTTGGCGCAGACAGACTTTTCATATAGAAGGGGGAATATTCTAAAAAAGAGGTATAAAAAAGAACCAAGGCACAATCTCCATACTAAAAATTAAAAAACTACTAATTTAAGGGTGGTTTCTGAACGCTGGACCTCAAACCCCACCCATTGTTAATATTGTTGTAAGAAAGGGAGGGTATATATTTCAGAACTTGTTGTAAAGAAGTATAATCAAGCCCCGTTTTATGACTTTCAATAACAAAACAAGTTACTATCGGGACGTGAAAAAGTTATCTCAATGACTGAATAATTATCTTGATGTCCTTTGAAGGATACACCCTTGCGAGCGCCAGTGGCGGCGCTAGACCACGCGTGGACGTCGGCAAAATTAGGGTTCGCGAGGCCTCCTTTTTTCCCAGTCAAGAAAATGTTAAATTACATAAGCCGAATTATAGTTAAACTAATGCATGAGTAAACGAGATTTATTGCTAATCAAATGATGACAAAAATTACATAAATAGAAATTAAAATAGATGAACTGAATAACTAAATTTTAAATAATTAAAAACTTTGCGAGGCCTTCTCAAGCGCGAGGCCGTCGGCGGTTGCCGACGTCGCTGCCACTGGCGAGCGAACACGTTTTGTCCAAAAACAAGTGCAGACCCGAGGAGGCAGATCTTTTAATTCACAAGATGCTCTTTCAAAATTTAAGATGAATTTTTTTGTGACAGAACAAAAATAAAAACATCTGTAATTTTGGAAATGATAAGAGAGTGCATAACAAAATTTGCATAAACAAAATTAAAAATTAGGGTCGAATCGGCGACTGGTCTGCCAAATTATGAAAAATCGCTAATTTGGCGCGTTTTTGCGTGTTGTGTTTTGCAGTAGTAACCCTAATACAACGGCATCCGACTTCTCCCTCACTGATAAAAATAAAAAGGGTTACCAGATTTGGCGAGAAAACACTTGGCGGGATAAGTGGCCGATTCGACAATTCAACCTAAAATTTTCCTAATTGGGCTCGTACCATTTCCCCTTAAAAAAATTAATCACTAGGAGAGAGGTACACCCTCTGGCCACGTAACAGTGGACCAACTCCCACTATATAACTTTGTTCATACTCTTTGCTCAAATTGTAAAACTAATTTATATGTATTATGTACTTTTCAAGTATTCGTAGCTAAGAATAAAGTTATTCTAAAAAATACTCTGGCGCCATCTGTTGTAGCTAATTTTAATTACGTCAAAAATTTATTACAGAGCCACGAAGATATTTTTTTTATATAGAGATAGTAATTTATTACTGGATTTTTTTTAGAATCAAAACTATTATAATGTATATATTTTCGTTAAAAATGGACATACCTTGAATTATTTCATTCTTTTCCTGCTCTCTCTTTGGAAACATCAATCGTTCTAAAATATTCAATTTGTTACTCAATATATTGCATCTTCTGTTAATGTCGTCTTTCAAATCTGGATTCATGAGCTTTAGTAAAGCAGCCTGCTCTTTTAAATATTGGCACTCAGAATGAAATTTCTCATAATCAGTTTCCTGGAGAAACAATAAAAATTTTTAAAAAAGTTTTACTGAAAATATTTGCATTTGAAATAAAATAAAATGTATATGTTTCTGATATGAATTTTTAACATGAAATTGAATTAAAAATTTTCTGGATATCGAAGATCAAAAGACTCTGAAAATAAAATTTGCTTTTCATACAAAGAAATAAATTGGTTATCTTTAAATTTCTTACAGTGAAGAGGGAACAATTGCTTTTTGTAGAGCTAAATTTTTTTATTTATTTATTTTACCAAAATATAATGTAAATTACTTTCAAAATTTTTTTTTTTTAAAAAACGGGGTTGGCACTTTTTTTTGTAACTAAACTAGACAAATGAAATTCATGCAAAAAAAATTGTATAAAATGAAAAAAAAAAAATTTTTTTTTCAAAATTCTAACACAAAAATTCAACACAAGTTTTTAAAAATGAATTTGATATTCATATCAATTCAGTTTTAAATTAACTGTAACATTTTTTTTTATCAAAATTTGTAATGTTTCTGATGTTAGTCTACTGATTATAATAAAAATTTTGTTTTCAGTTCTTTAATAAAAATTGTGTAATAAAATTTCACAATATTTAGATAAATTTGAAATTTTTTTATATTACTTGTTAATAGACTGCAACTTCAATTAAATTTTAAGTTTTTAGTTTTAACATAAAGAATGTAAATAACATATCAGCAAAATATTTTCTCTGCTATAAATATGGGTAGATGAGGTGGATGGATACAAATATCCATTCAGAAACATTTCTTATATTATGTAAGGATGTTAATTTAAAACATAATATTAATATTCCATGCACATCTATCATTGTTATTGTTCATGGAAAAAACAGAATATTTGTGTAAATTATTGACATGTGTTTATGTTATTTATATTGTATTATCCACTCACATAGATATAAATTATATTTATTTGAAATCAAAAGTGTAAAATTTTCACATTCATACATCATTTTAAATAAAAATAAAAATAATTAGAAATAAAATAAAATAAAGCTGAATAAAAATAAACAGAAATGTGGAATTGCTTCTCAAAGTTAAATTAAATTTTCAGTATGTGATTGATGATATGTCCTCTGTGATAATATTGGAGATATTATCAATCACCTGTATATATATTGATATCCTGCACGTTGACAAAATTATTGGAAATAGATACTATAAAATAAGTTCTTCTATACACTCCTTTGCAATATTTTCACCCAAAAATCAACTGTATGATTTAATTTACCGGCAAATATTTTTAACGAGTTAGGGCAGCATTTTTCTAAACAACTTCCAGCACCAACAAACTTTGTTAAATTCACCCAATTCATGGTTTTAATGCACAAGTACCTTCATGTCATTACTTTTTTCACAACACATTTTAAATTTTTATCCTTGCAAACGCATGTAATAATCACTTAATATCAGTACGTTATGACTAGATCAAATTTCTATAAAAAGTACGAGATGAAAGAATGATTGACTAGATAAGTAATAATTTCGTTGACAATACAATAAATATAATCTGATTAATATTGTGAATATACCTCGAGTTTGAAATGATATCTTATTTAATTTTTAGTACTTTTATTTAATTTAAGTTAGGTTCAGATTTGATTAAAATATTTTTTTTTTGTTCGTTTTAAACATTCTTCGTACTCAATTTACATTTCCATTAGGATTGTGAATTATTATTTTTTTTTAAATTTGATTTTATTTATTATTTAAGCTTTTAAATAAATGAAGATTGTACATTTTATTGATATGAGTAGGCAAACAGAGAACAATCATCAATTTATCTTTTAAAAAACAAGAACACTCACATTTAATAACATTTTCAATATTTTTATTTATTTAACATTTCAATTCCACAGATTTAAATAAATTTATTTTCAGTAAATCTTGTTTGCTGTCAATGAAAATTTAAGTTCTTCTAAATCAAAATCTGTTCACAAGTTGTCTGTAAATGCTAATGAAATTTATCTAATAATAAGCGTTTTCATTTGTCTTAATATGTTTAGTAATAAAATGTGAGTAACAAGGAACATAAACACGAAGCTTCTTTTGTCTTTTTTAAATATCCAAAGCATTTTTTACTTATTTAAATGCCACAAATCGAGGGAGAAGCTCTTTTTTTTTCAGAAATCATTTCTTTTCTGAATGAAGTTTTCAATTTTTTAAGCTAAATATTTTGTCTTTGATCTGCAATCCTCCTAAAATTTTCTAAGAAAAGATACTTACACGCAGTTCCGTATGAGATAATGAAGTTTGTATTGCATGTAAAGAATCATGTATATGGTTGAATTTATCCAAAAATTCAGGAAAACTCAACATATGATGAGGTGATGTTGAATCATGATTATTTTCACAATCTGAAGATGGTGGGTGTAAATGCAATTCTTTCCGGGTTTCCTGCAGAATTAGATCAATTAAATTATTAGTTTCTATGTTCCATACAATATACATGTTACATTAACAAAATTTCAAGCATTGTGAGTAATATTTTATTAATAACATCGATAAATTTTCAGAATACTCATCAGATTTTTAGTTCTAAAATTAACTTATCAATAGAATAATTTATGAAAGTGTTGAGTAATAGTAAAATTACTTTTAAAAAGAATTTGAACATGAAAAACCATGGTAATACAAGTGGGATAATGAAAGACTTTCTAATTCATTCTTCTGGTTTAAGAAATTAAAAATGTAACACTGCAAGCAATGATTGTTTAAAAAATGTGTTTATATTTATAACAAGCATTTATATTTATACCCTCCCCGGACCAACCCCCCATCGCACAAAATAAACAATTGTTCATACTCATTGCTCAAATTGTAAAACTATTATTTTCATATATTATGTACTACTATTTATTTGTAATTACGAAAAATTCGTTCTCGATGCTCCTCCTCAGTTAAATTCATCACTAAAGCTGCATCGTTCGACACTTGATTTACAAGGCCCTCAGATTTTAATGAGCCTTCAGCTCTTGCAGCTTTTTAGAAAGTTGAGTGTTTAGTCCCGTTGATTGTTAATGTCTCTGTACGAGACAACGTCTTTCTTCTCATGCAACGATTCCAGTCCAGGCAATCGTTGTGATATTTTTCTGCGAGAGCTTGCAATACTGTACTATCACAACCGTACTGACGACATTATATGAAATGAAACACATGGTTGTTGATTCAATGCGTTGCGATAGTAAGTAGTAAATTTATTACAGCGTCACAAAAAACTTCCTTTTTAGAAAGATTTATATTTTTTTCAAAGTAAATTAATTTTTCATAAATGCATTTCAAAATTATTAATTAATATTTTTTAACGCATCCAAATCTGATGCAATATTATTTCACAGATGCATTGCTCTTTACAAGATGGATCCTGAAAAGAAATTCCATAATAATATTTCAAAAGAAAACAAACAAATACTGGTTCAGTAACAAAAACATTTACATAGACTGGGTTGTATTACCGCATTGAAATATATCCCTATTAAACTACCATCAACACACAACAAAAATCTACAAACTTACTTCTTTCTAATAGTTAAACAATTTACTTAACAGAAATTTTTTATAGCATTAGCAATGGAGAAGGTAATTAATATTTCATTTGAAAATTTCAAAAATATACAACAAAAAAAAACAACAAAAAAAAAATTGAAATATACAAAATTTACACACTTTTAAAAATATAACGAAAAACTATTTCAAAAAAACTTTGTTATGTTCATAAGAATATGTAGTAATAAATGTATTCAAAATAAAATTTAATAAATGAGAGATGCGTTCACTACAAAACCTCAAAATTCCTAAGAGTACATTATTTTTTCCTGATCTAATTATTCATTTAACATCTAATTATTCATCTAATCATTCAATTTCTAAAACATTTAAAATTTGAAGAAAGACATTTTTTACATTCAGTGAGTTTTCTTTAACATCTTGCTTCAATGGTTAAGAAATATGTTCTTAATATAATTTCTTTAATTTACCTGGCATTCAGTAATCAGATCATCAGCCATGAGAAATGAGTAGTTAGTTTGGATGGATTTCCACAAATCATCTTGACTGAGTACACGGGCTACTTCTTGATTTGATGAGCTTTCGACAGATGGCGCCACGAGCCCATCTCCCTTACAACTTAGCTTATGCATTGGTTTTAAAAACTTGGTCTTCCGTTTCTTAGATTTAAAATCATGATCTCCCAAAACGGAAGCATTTGCTTCAAAAATCATACTGGTTTCACCATCACTTCGAGCAATTTTGACTAGATTATATTTGGCAGTGTTCCTGGAATCTGAAAAGAATAAATCATAGTGAAAGTGTGAATCATGTTTAAAAGGAAATTTTTGAAACGATAATAATTATTTACTTTTTTAAATGCTTAATGGCAAAATAAAAATACATAGTATTGCTTGTGAAACTGGCTTTTTTTAGCATAGAACTGTCAAATTTGCTTAGAAATTTGCAAAATCTGAATTCTGCCAATTGGAGCAAAAGAAACACATACTAATGAAACGAAACAAACTTGAATAAAATCTAGCAGGAACACGATCGTTCTCATCTCATCAGCGAAGAGAAAATAGGCCCATGTTCAACTGTCAACTGACATAATTTTTGGGTACTTTTCGGCTAGTTGGGTGCGAATCTGGTCAAGCGCACACTCTTTTGGCCACGACGCACTATCTTCAAATAAAAGTGTATCCTAGCATAATAAGTTGTAATTACTACTAAAAAAATTTTAAAAAAACGACACGAATAAGGGTTACACTTGGCAAAATCTTTTATGGGTTTGGTAGCAAAATTTGGCGATATTTATCACCTGCATCCAGCAGATGAAAAAGTACCAAATTTCTCATTCCTCAATCGGAACAAAAAGATAAAATAAAGAAATAATAAAATCAGCTTATAACCATCAAAAAACAATATCTAACGGTAAAAGGATTAAAACCTTATGTATTATTTATAAATATTTTTATATTAACAGAATTATAAAATACTTGAAAGGTTAAATATTTGCATTTTATTCAATGGAATAAAAAATAACCAGATAGTTTTCTGAGACAGGGATCCGGTAGACTTTTAATTCGTGTATCAAACGGACATCATCACATTCAAAAGAAAAACAATCTTTAAATATCTGTTTTAAAAAAAGATTTAATTTCTGAGAAGAAATGGTACATGTGTAAAATTCAGTAAATTATGAAAGCACATTTTTAGCCAAATTAATATCAAACGGAATATATTATTGGTAGAATTTCGCATTGTTTGGCGAAACTGTCAAGGGAATTTTTGATATCCACTAGTAAATATTAAAATGTTGACTTATTTTTTATGTAATACATACATTAATTTTTTATTTTTTTCCAGTTTAGCTTATATTTTTCTTGCCGATTTGGTGACTGAGATGTCAGTAATGTCTTCGTAGATTTACTTTTTGGGGCAATGAAGTAGGCTATAATGCACTAATAATGGAAAATATCAAAAACTTCTTGTGAACACTAACAAAGCCAACAAACCTAATTGGTATTCAAACGTAACAACCGCTTTTGCTATTAACGTATTATTGCAACAATCGCCAACTTTATTAACAACTCGCCAAGTTGACAACCCCGATTTCCTATGTGTCGTACGCGCTGAACTGGTATTCAGGTGCTTCGTTCACATAATGTCGCTAGCAGGTTGCGATAATACGTAAGTACCCAGTTTTTTGGGGTATTTTTTGTTAAGTTGTACTATTTGGCGATAGTTTCTGTTCTGCTAACATGATCGAAGTGATAATGCACAAATAGCTACATTATTTCAAATGAAACAATAATAGTTATTAAAAATTACACAAAATTGTAACGAAAATTGAAAGTAAGAGGCCTTTAACTCACGCAAATTAGAATATTTAACGAAATATTTTTTACATCTGAATGGTTATCAAGAACATCTATACAATTTTAAATGTCCATTTATTGAGAATATTTTTATAAAATAAGTTATACTGGTAAAATATCAGAGGAATAAAACAAATCAATTTAATAATTAAGTTATTCATTATTTCTTTTTGACTTTTGCGAGATTCCATATTTTAACCGTTTTTGTTTGTTTGTTTTTTTGTTCATTCAACACACATAAGAACATTTTACTACAGTTATTAAAGTTGCTTAAATATAAAATTATAAGCACATTAAAAAAAAAGACAAAAACTTATGTTAGATTAAGTTATATTCATGCAATTACTAGCCAGTAAAATATTTTTTAAATAAAGGTATTTGTAACAATATTTATTTTTTGTTTATAAGTACATCTTATTAAAAATGGATGATTAGAAGAAATTACCTTGAGGTAATGATAAAACAGAATGGCATCTTTCCATGGTGATTGTGGGGAATCCAAGATAGCTTTTATTATTTGGCACTCATTTTATACTAAAATTTCTGTTAATAACAAAACTTTAATTCCTTGTCAGATATCGGTCCGAACTAATAATTCAAAATGCAAATGTCAAATTTTGTATTAGATTTTTTTTTCACGGCCATAATCAATCCATGATTCCTTAATTCCTCTTCTAAAAGAACAAAAAAAAAAAAAAAAAAAATGTATTATTATATTATAAAAAGAAAAACAAATGTCTTAAGCCAATATTAAATGAACGAGAAATTTTATTTAAAATATAAAATGTGTGTGCGAGAATTAAAAATTATATATTATCACACTTACTTATCACACTTCTGAAATAATTTATTTTCCTCTAAGATAGCATAGTCTTTTGTTGATTAATATAAGCTAAATTAAATTAATAGTTATTTAAAATTCCAGCCGTAATCTTTTATAAAACTGGCACACAATCATCCGATCATTTACGCAATTTAATTTGAAATAATTCAGATTCGAAGATAATAGTAAAAAAATCGTCTGGTTTTATGAGCTTGAAGAAATTTGACAATAAATAATTTTCACAGTTGCCATTGAAAGTAATTTTGAATATAAATATTTTTTTTACCAGAAGTAGAAAGAAAAAGAAATATTTTGGCATCATGATGAAATTATTAGTTTTAAAGAAATGAAAAATCGTTTCGTGTTTATTTTTAATCGCAAATTTTTCGTTTATATATATTGAATCTATTAATTTACTGTAAAAAAATTATATAATATTTATCTGAATTATTTAATTTTCAAACAACAATATTACCGTTTTTTTATTTCTCTAAAAATGTATTATAGACGAGAATTAATATTTCAAATGAGATTTTGAGGACAGTAATATAAATAATTTATTAGAAATTAAATGCATTTCATAGAATTTTCCTTATTATTTTTTTTTAACAATTTTTAGCTTTGAATATTTTTTTAGATTTCTCAAAAGTAGAATATATTGGTTTTTCGAAAATAATCAATGTTTTTTTTCAACAATGCAGAATTATAAAACAACTAATTGTATTAATTTTGATTCCATATCTACAGTTGAATATTAAATTTTTGATTTAAATAATGGTAAACATTGCTTAACTACATATTTTGAACAGAACAAACACATTATTAGCAAATTCATTCAACTAATATGAAGCATCTGTAACAAGTTAAAGTGTACATTCTAAATAATTGTACTTATTTTTCGAATATTCTTAATTGCTGGAAATAATTTTATAAATAGTTGTTAAAATTATATTTTGTTGATGTAAGCGCTGCCAAAAAATTTTTTTTTGTATCACTTTTGTTTTGATCAATTAGCAACGCTTCTAATGTTTACATTCTAGAATTCCAATATTTTGACTAAAAAGCAGTAGCTAGAATTGATGAATAAAATGATTCGATGTTAATATTGTAACTTTATTTATATCTAAACAAAACATCAAACACTGTTACAGCAATACGACAATGCAGCAATCTAATAGTGACACCTGAGACGACAGAGCCAACACACTTAATTAGGTATTAAAATTTTGCTTAGTATTTAGCTTTGTCTTGGCAAACGACATGCGCTAACGACGCCAATCTGGTAACCTTATACTGCCAATACAATCATAACGGTTACCAGAAAAATTAATCGGAACTCCAAACAGAACATTCGTTTGGCAAAAGAAATACTTTTTAAACTTGAATTTTCTGATTGATCAGTATGGAAAAAAATTGAATTCAAAAGCATTGTTTTTCAGAAGTTTTTCACCAATTTCTTGTTACATGCCAATCTTATAGATAGCTAAAATTCTTTCGTAATTTTGTAAATGCTACTTAAACTTTACGAATGCACTATGTTTTCATTTTTATTGTATTCATGACGACGTTCGCATATACTGAATTTCTTTTTAAAATTGTTTGAAAGATTGTCAAATAAACCCTGCTTTAGAAACGAATATAAGTAAAAAGAATAAATTTTAAATTTTATGCAGCATTCTAAAGTGATTTTTAGGAATGTGGTGCAAATTAATGAAGTGAATTACAGTACTGACTTAACTATTCACAGCTGATGCTAGATTAACAAGTGGCCTCCAGATATGTGTTTCCCACGATAGTGGCCGAAAAATCCATCTCACTTATAAAAAACTAGCAGTTAAAACCCACCCGCTTCGCTGGGTATTTCAGATCATTTTACAAATATATACTGTTTATATATATATATATATATATATAAAGTTATTGATATCTAAGTCTATTAGAAATTCGTTAACATTGAAAAATATGCCTACCTGTAACTTTCGCCTCTTGATAAAAAGGGCCAGACATAACTAATTTGTATTTTCTAAAAATCTCTGAAATTGAGGTATAGAATGATGTTTGCACTTTCGTAACGCTTTAATGAAGTGGACTTTCGAAAAACCAATTTTGGTGGATCTCTACTCCGTAAAATAAACACAAGCCAAATTTAAGTCTAAATCTAACGGAAAAATTAAATTTTACTATCAATACCCCCTTAACCCGCGAGTGGTTTCCAAATAACCGTTGTAGCAGTTTCAATTCAACAAAGAAAATACAAACCATTTCATTATTATAGTTCTTGTAGTTCAGAAAAGAATTTTTGTCAGTACGCTAATGTTCTCTGCTCCCCAAGTTGATTTCCGTAAAATATATTCTTATTGGATCCTATTATTCAACAAAAGTGTTTGCTTTCTTAAACATGTGACAGATTTCAGTACGCAGGTCTAACAGACCTGGTAAGTTTTTCTATAACTCACCTTGACCCTTTCAATCCTCCTTGGGGTCGTTTTGTTACCACTCTTTGTTAGATGAACTCATATTGATGAAAGACGCACCATGGCAAGCAGGTAGATCAATAGTTTAAAACAAATGTTATCGATTACGCCCTTAATCACCCGAAAACTTGGTTAATTTTCGCGAAACCCATTTGTATTGGTTCTGTACTCAATGAAGAATCACCTTGCAAATTTAAAGACTGAACTTAAGCAGTTTAAAAATAGATGATTATCTGTATACATAAGCCCTGGCTGCGGAGCTGTTCCTGAAACCTATTTTGTAGTGTATCTCTACCCTATTAGGAGGAATACCTTGCAAATTTCAAGACTGCCGTCAATAGTTTAAAAATCGATTTACTTCTCCTCTTAACCTTCCCGCTACACCTTGTGTCAATTTTCCCAATCCCATTTGTAGCGGATTTACTCCATGAAAACATACTACAATTTTCAAGCATTGATCTATGGATTTAAAGCAAATATTTATCTATAACGCTCCTTGTGACCCCAACGCCACTTGGGGTCTGTTTCTAAATCATTTATAGGGAACCGTACTCTATGAAACGCGCAAATTTGAAGACTGTGCATCTATGCAGTAAAAATGGAAAAATATTAGCTATAACGCCCCTTGAATAACGCAACGCACCTAGGGCCGATTTCTAAAACACATTACATAGGATCTTTAATCCATTAAAAGTTCTGATTATCATATTTTAGACTGTACGTCAGTTGTTAAAAATGGAAATAATTATCTTTAACGCCACTTGGTCGATTTCCACGAAACGCATTTTGTAACGTATTTCTATCCCCTGTAGGATAGTCGCTGCAAATTTCAAGACTGTTAGATAATGGTTTAAGTGGAATATTTATTGCTATCTCCTTATATAACCCGCAACACCCCTTGGGGTCAATTTTCCCCAGAAACCATTTGTAGCTTGAATATTTCTCCATGGAAAACATCCTACCAATTTTCAAGCAGGTAAGGTCCGTGGTTGTGAAAATATTGTCTATTACACCATATCCCCTGCAGCATAAATTTAATTGTACGTCTAGTTTAAAAATTGAGGTAATATTGTTATATATCTCCTTATATAACCCCGCAACACCCCTTGAGGTCCAATTTTCCCAGAAACCATTTTGCTTGTAGATATTTACTCCATGGAAAACATCTGATTTTAAGCAGGTAGGTCAAGTAGTTGGTAATGTTATCTATTACACCACTTAATCCTGCAACGCCACATGGAATATTTTCTCAAAATCCATCTTGCTTCAGTCTACTCTATGAAAGTCCATTTTTCAAATATAAAGACTGTGCGTTTAATAGTTTAAAATTGAATATAATTATCTATAACGCCTCCTAGCCCCGCAGCACCCTTGGGATCGATTTTCACCAAACTCATATTGTAGATCTATAGAAGTAATCTGATTGCCAATTTCAAGATTGTACCTGGTAGTTTAAAGTAGGTAATTATTTATGGCGCCCTTAGCCCCCATAACGCCTTGCGGTTCATTTCACAAAAATCCGTTCTTAGCGGATCTCTACTACTCTATGAAAGGAACATCTGCAATTTCAAGTCTGACGTTGAATGGTTCGAGTATCATTGTCAGTCAGTCGGTGAGTGAGTCGCTTTTCTCCTTTATATATATGAATTCTGTGAGTATCCAGCTTTTCACCGAATCACACTCTGGGATGCATCGGACTTCCTAAGGGGGACTTAACATCCAATTCCCTTATTATTATAAATTGTTTGTCAACCAATAACCTTCTGCAGATGATCTGTCATAAGTCAGATCTTTCGAGGATACAAAACAACAACAGCTGATAAATGTATCAGAAATCAAATATTCGAAATGAATATCATTTTTACTGAAATGCACTTGTAAAAGATGCAGTAATTGCAACGTTATCTTTAAGCCTCTAGAAAGGCAAAAACTTACCTTTGTTTTTCGATATTAATATTTTTTTCAGTATGAGTTTATCCACTTGATAAATACAATCTCAATACAGAATCAGTTTTGAAATTAATGTCATCTTAAATAAAACCATTGAAAAAATGTATTTATTTTTCTCGTTTTCCATATTATCTTTACGTTTCCCGGAGTGTAAAAACAATTCATTTCTTTTCCTATTTTAAACGAAAGTAACATGTTTCATTTTCATAGATATATTGTAAATTATATATTATTTCTCTTTTGCGTAGGTAAATAGGGGCTGTACGGAGTAAGCATGTTAGTAACATTTGGCTGTTTTGTAGTAGATTTGTTTGTTGTAATTAATTTTTGTTTCGTCAAGAATTAATTCATATCGCCTTACAACAAATTTGTAGGCGATAAGGTATCAATTTGTTTATTTTACTCTATTCATATTTATCAATTATTTTACTACTAAATAAGCCGAAATTATTTATTGTTAGCAAATATAGCTTATGTTACCTATATATACAAACAACTAAAAAATTAGAAAATTTCTGACATTGCTTGTATTGTTATTTAGACAATGTTACACAATCGGGTATTTTTCTTATATGATTAAAAAAAAAAAGAGTTACCATACATGAACACTGAAAATGTTTCTACAATCACAAGGAGAATGTAATTCTAAAGAAACTATTTCTTTTTCTTCTTTTTATGATCTTTTAATGTTTACTAACCCTATATCAAAAGTGGTGGCAAGACCATATCTATAAAATGTGAGTAAGTTGATCCCAATAGAAACTAAAAAATAACCTTTAAATTTTAAAACTGGCCACTTTTGTGCCTTGATTTTAATGTTATATGTGGTGCACCAATTAACTTAAGCTCTTAGGAACTCGCGAAGGAATGACCTGAATTCTAAAAGATTCATCGGTTGCTTCAAAATGGCGGAAACACCTACGTCTCGATTTTTAAATAACATTTCTATTTGAAACATTTTTCTTGGTTGAGAAAGTAAATAATTAAAAAAAAGAATTCAATTCAATTCTCGTAGATTAATGTTCAAACAGAGCGAAAATAAGAAGTTAAACGTTTTTCGATTGCCATGTTTACTATTATAGAAATGTATCACGTAGGTGAGTATGATAACTACGGTAAAGTATTAAAAAAAATAGAAAATATATCAAGTTGTAGAAATTATCAGAAAAAATATCAAGGGGATTTCAAATAAATAATTTTGGTTTCAAAAATATTTTTTACTAGCTGATATACCCGTTCTTCGCATGGGTGAAGTGAAAAATTAAACGATACAAATTGAAGGATAAAGTTTTGTTGGGTTAATTTACGTGGTGCAAGTGGAACAACAAAAAGCTTTTGCATCTTAGCTCAAAATAAAAACTTGTTAATTTTAACAGCTGATAAAAAGTTTTTGTTTTAATTTCTCTTTCCGTAACTCTCTTGTGGATCGATTTTGAAAACACCTTCTAAAGCAATACGTAACTG